>WOXC01006167.1:0-233132 GCA_011680675.1 Gymnobelideus leadbeateri
AAAACATGTCTAAGCCCTCTTCTACAAGGCAATCTTTCAAATACTTTTAATGACTATCAGTTTCTCACATTGGCCCCAAGTCAATCCTCCTTTCCCCAGGAAAAACATCCCAGTTCCTTCAGTTAATTCTCATGCCATTCTCATTGCTCTCTTTGGGAAGTTCTTCAACTTATCAATAGTATCTGTACCATAGACATATCTGTCCAGTGCTTGTTACAAAGTAGGTGTTTAATAAATGCTTATTGATTAGTGACTAAACTGGGGTACCCAGAACTGAATGCAGTAATCTAGAAACGACCTGACTAGGACAGAATAAAGTGGAACTATCTGCTTCTTCCTCTCGAAAGTCATGTACCTTTTTTTTCTTTTCAATCTTATTTTAATTGCTATCTTTTATTTTTATGTTACTTTCATTTCCAAAGTTTGAAAAAGGAGAGGGAAGCAGTTCAGCAAAACTAACCAACATTGAAAGGAGGTCCATTTTCTCAATTCTTGAGGGGTAAGCCTGGTTATTAACTATACAATGATCCCAGTAATTTTTTGGAACACTTTTCCCAACACTAACAAAACCTGTATAACTGGGAGTGGTTTAGGACCTGAGAAGGTGGCCCATGGTATAAGATGAAGCTTGGATAAGTAGAAGTCAGCAGAAACTCTTCTTTTCCAGAAAGCAGTATGCAGCAAAGGAAAGAAGTCTGTGCTGAGTTAGGAGACCCAAGTCCTAGTCCTGGCTCTATTAACTTGCTTTATGATACCCCATCCAAAACCCTTCCTCTCTCTGGGTCTGTTTCCTCTTTAAATAATAGCTTAGTATAGATAAGTTTCTATAAGGGCCTTCAGTTTTAACATGTTATTGCACTGGAAATTGCATGAGAAAAGCCTGGTCCTCCACCTCTTCAGGCTCAAAAGGAAAATTTCCAGGCCACCTCATAGTTCCCAGAGCTGCTGTTACAACATTAAGAAACAAAGCATATGATTTCAGGGGTACAAGAAACTTCCCTTGAGAGTTTTCAGCCTTCGAGACAGCTGGGAAATCCCTGCTAGGGGGTTATGTTTCCATACACCAGTTAGGTAAGTAACTTAAGGAAACAGACCAATAAGAAGTTGGGGCTGGAGGTAATTCCCTACCCAAAGGTCTGGAGGGAGAAGCGTGGATGACTCGTCAGTAGCAACTTGGAAAGCACCACAGTCCCCTGGGCCAGACAGGACCCCCTATAAGGGGCTGATCTTGGCACCTCGACCAAAGATTAAAGAAACGGAGCCGAAGGGACCTAAGGACATCCCTCCGCAGTCCAGCACTCTCATTTTACAGATGAGGAAACTGAGGCTCAGAAGAGAAGAGGGCGCCCAAGTCCCGACTCCACCCACGACTCACAGACACACACATATGCAGGGGACACAGCGGGGGAGGAGCCACAGACCAGGGATTTAATGTCTTAATGTGGAAGTGGGGGTCTCCCGCCCAGCTCGGGGCCTCACTTCTGCCGCTCCTTGTCCCACTGCTCAGGGGTCAGGGTCTTCTGCTCGAACGCGTGGAAGTGAGGAAGCTCTTCCGCCAGGCAGTTCACCAGCCTGTGTCTCTGCAGCAGCGGCTTCCCCTGGAACTTGGAGGAGACCACGAGGACTTGAAAACTAGCAGCGCAGCGGGAGAGGGTGGGTCCTCCACCTCCTGCCCGGGGCGGGAAGGGTTAAAAAGATAACCTCAGGGCCCCGCTCCTCGTCTCGCCCCCACCCCTTCCAGCCACTCGGGCCAGAATTCACGTGAGGGGGGGAGGGGACCCGCCCGCCCCGCCTCTGCCCATGCACCTCTTTTAATGAAGCCAAAGCAGAGGTTCCCAAACTTATATGGCCTAGTGACCTCTTTAAAAAAAATTAAATCACTCAGCAGCCCCCTGGGATTCCACTTTTTTTAACCCTATAATTTTTTTTTAATTTGTGTCATTTCAAAAAATATAAAATATATTTTTAAATGATGCATCTTAAATTTAGTAATTTATCATAAATTTGTGGGGGGCTTTCCTACACAGAAATTTTGATGATGCAATATTGCATCATGTAACCATATAGTATATTATAAACAAGTCATTATGTGCACAAATTCCCACCCTTGCATGTTGGACTTCCTGACAACATGCAGCATGATCACTTGTTTAACTTGCTTGTTAAGACCTGTCAGTGGACTTGACCACTGACTGGTTATACCTTTCATTTTGTGTGTTTATTTGAAAAATAATGTAATCACTATGACTTTAATTCTGTTGCACAACAGATGAAACCTACAGGTTTTTCAATTTTTCTTCTCTCCTTTCCTTATGGTTCCACCACCACTTTATGTTTATTCAGTGCCCCCCAATTACACCTGATGTTACTGCTGCCCCCCCTCCATCATTTCAGGGCCCCTCAGGAGTCAGTATTGCCCGCCTATGATCCAACCCCCTCATTTTACAGAAGAGGAAACTGAGGCCTAAAGAGAAAAAAATATACTTCAAAATGTCACATAAGTGGTTAGTAACTATTGAAATTTAAGCTGAGACTCTCAGATTCCAAATTGAGTTTTCTTTCAACTATGTTAGGCTGGCCCTATAGTAACAGAACATATCTATAGGGCTCTGTGGAAGTGTCCCTGAGATTAATATCTCTATTTTCTATGAGGAACCTCACAAGGCAGAAACACTGGACACAGAGTAATCCTGTTTGCTGAAAGGAACCAATCAGGAGCCTGCAATAAGCCAAAGTCTTGCTCACTCCCAGATGCCTTTGCTGGTATTCACTGGCTGACCTTTATGCATTGGTCTCTGCCTCCCGAAACTGATTCAAACCAGTCTAGCATTCAGCTGTTTGTGCAAAATATCCTGCTTCTATGTCCACCTGTTTCTGGGAAAGACTGTCTATTGTTTTCCCCAACCCCTCCCTTTATGGTTTTCAGGCATGAATCTCCTCTGCCTCTCCTGGATTATGGGCTCCTTTGTACCTTGTTTGGGGAAAGAGGGGCAGCTTGTCACTAGTGTCTGATTTTCCTGCTAATAAAATGTTTCTGCTTTCAGCCCAGCTTGGACCGCTCTGCATTTAGAGACATGGGCTTCACCTGGGTGACAGCTCTAATTTTGGCAAAGTGCTTTACATGCATTTATTATTTACTAATTATTACACACTTATTATTTGATACTTGGAATCACCCTGTGAGGAAGGCACAGATAGGTATTATTATCCCCATTTTACGGGTGAGGAAATTGGGACTTAGAAAGATAAACGACTTGGCCAAGATCACACAGCTAGTGTCGTTGGAGGTGGTATTCGAACCCAGACCTTCCTGACTCCTAGTTTGGCACTTAATCTATATATGCTATGTTGCTCCTCCTCTAGCTCTGAGCCTAACTCAGACTATGACATTTTAGATGATTCGTACTGAAGTAGGAATTTATTTCAGCATGCTTCTCTTAAGGCCTGCATGTGGGAAGCATTTGTGATGAGGACACTTGGGACTGCAAGAAGCAACAGTGTCTGAGAGCCACGATTTGGGCCTTAGAATGTGGTCAGTGAAATTCAAAAGCATTCAAGACTTTTTACTTCTTGTAAAATCCCAGAATTTTATAAAATGATCAAGCTTTTTGGCTTGAGTAACAGCTGATGGGAAGTTAGAAGTGACAAGCGTGCTCTGATACCAAAGAAACTCCTGGAATGAAAGACCCAAGTACTTTTCAGGAGACTGAGACTCTTCCTTCGATTAGCTTGAGTTCTAATTCAAAACTTGGAAAAACACGCTTCACTGGACAACCCAGAATCTCATCAGCTGAGGTTGGTGCAGGTATTTTGCTGAAAGGGCCACATGTGGCCTCAAGACTGCAGGTTCCCCACCCCTGGGCTAACTGCTAGCTCAGGAAACAAATCCAAAATAATTTTCTATTAATCTGAAGGAATTCCCTGCTCTTCAGCTGGTTCCTTATTTAGAATAGGTCAGGATTCACCATTCTTGCCCCTACTCAATGGCGTTGCAACCACAATGACATAATAATGACATTTATATAATAACTCAAAGTTTGCAAAGTGGTTTAGATATATTATCTTTTGACCCTCCCAATAATTCTGGGAGATAGATACCATTATTATCCCCAATTTATAGATGAGGACAGAGGGTAAGTGACTTGTCCAGGGTCACATAGCTAGCTATTAAGTATCTAAGACTTAAACTCCTGCCTCCAAGGGCCAGAACTCTCCTTACTATGCCAACCTTTCTGCTGCTAAAAAAATTGCAGTTTCATATTTTTTAATTCTACTGTTAAAGAAATATTTATTTCATAAATTAAAAATAAAATAAATAAATTTTTAAAATATAGTATAGCATTTTATAGCGTGTATTAGAGAAAAGAAGGATAATACAAACCAAAATCCTCACAGGTACCTTTTCACTATGTAGCTAAAAAGACAAATATTTTATCATCTATCTATAGGCATGTTGTAAATGTGATTCATGATTTGTGTAAAGGCAGAGATAGCTAACTGGCTTAGTGGACAGAGTGCTCAGCCTGGAGTCAGGAAGACCTATGTTCAATTTTGGCCTCAAACATTCACTAGCTGTGTGATCCTGGGTAAGTCACTTAACTTCTGTTTGCTTTGTTGTTGTTGTTTATCCTTCATCAGGGAGAGGACCATGACATCAGGAGGGTGATGCCATGACTTGCAAGTGAATGCCATGACTTTAAGTGAGGCAGGGCTGTGCAAAGTCACACTTTCTCCTCCAGAACCATCTGGATCCAGTGGCCAGATAAAGATCAGCATGACTGGAGATGGCCCCAGATGCAGTGATAAACCATGGTCTTTTTTACTCTTTGCTTTGCTCTACTGAAGAAGGAAATGGCAAACCACTCCAGTATCTTTGCCAAGAAAACCCCAGCTGAGGTCACAAACAAACATGACTGAACAAAAACAACAGAGGTAGATTGAATTAGACAAACTTAAGGTTCCTTCTAGTTCTTCAATATATGATCATTCTGGAGACTGACTATGGCTCTCCACTCTGAAAGGTACAGAGCCTTTCCTCAACTGCTCCTTTATCCTGTCAATCATTTAATCAACAAATATCTCCTAAGTACCTACTATGTGCCAGACACTGAGAATGCAAAAACAAAAATGAAATGGTCTCTGTGCTCAAGGAGTTTACATTCTATGGTAGGGAAAACAATATGTATGTATATGAATATGTATGTACATATGTATAAACATGCTATATAATATTCATATACATACTACATGCTATCCATAATACAAACATTGTACATAGATGTGCATATACACATATAATGGTAATGAGAATTTGAAGATCTTTCCTGCCCCTTAATAAGCCTAAGGGAATTTGAAGAACTTCCCTTCTTTGAAAATAAATTCTGCCTCCTAATAGGCTGAATATAATCACATGGAGCCTGTGGTGGAAGGAGTTTGATGAAGGGTAGAGCAAAGCCCACAGGAAACTGGAGTCAGAATTAGACTAGACAGTTTGGAGAAGAGCATGCTTCCCAGGGAGATAGATGGACTTCTGAGTAAATATTGGTCTTATGTTGGTTTGTGGGAAGGCTAAAGGATGCTGTGGCTCTCTGTGCTGTTGTGGCTTAATAACCTCTTTGTTACTATGATGGAATCAGCTTGCTGGTTTTGGGATTTGGTTTTCTGTTGTCTGAATAAATGTTTTTCTTCTGTCTTCTATATGGAGAGTCTGTTATATTTTGTGATAAAGCACTATGCAGATATATTTATAGTAACCGTGGGCACTGTGAATATTGCATTGGTGCTGCAACACACATATACACATGTGTATATATACACATATATGTGCATGCATATATAAACACATATGTACATATATGTATATGTATACACACTTAAGTTATTTCCACTGATTCTTCAAGTGAATTTTGTCATTTTCTTCTTTGAAGCAGTAACATTGAGAGGCAAAAGATGCTAATGTTACTCAAAACATCTGGGTGAATTCTTTCAGAACTATTAAGGAACTGTTATTCTGCAGAATCTAAAGCCCATTTTTCTGAATATCTTCAATAGTAGGACATCTTCATCTAAAGTATTTTAGGTTTATAGATCATTAAAAATTGAGACTACTAGGGATAGGGGTTAGGAGAATGTCCAAACGTGATGTGAATCTGAGCATGGTCATGGTGGCAAAAGCAACCACTGGGTAATAGCTGACTTCATTTTCATGCCATAGAATGTCCAAAATACTTTAATATTTTTACAAGAGTCTGATTGACTGGCCTTGGGGGATGGATTACATTCTATTATTATATTATTTTCTATAGAATGTACTATATTCTAGTGATGCCACACACACAAAGTCCATTTTTAATAAGATCATGGCATCATAGACTTTAAGCTATAAATAAATGTTCATTTCATTGAGTACAACTCCTTCATTTGCATAGATGAGGAAACTGGGGCATGGAGTGGTTAAGTGACTTGTCCAGGGCCACACAGCAAGTAAGAATCTGAAAAATAAGACCTAAAGCTGGAAGGAATTAGAGGTCATGAAATCATAGAATTCTAGAGTGGGAAGAGAACTCAGTGATCATCTAATCTAACCAAAGGTGTACTGATAAAAGTTTAACTGGCTATCTAGGGGGAATAAATGTCTTCAAACACACATTTAAGTATGATCTGCATTATAAGCATTATCTCTATCACTTGAATCTAGTCAATCAATAAAACAATAAATCAAGACCTTATTGTAGCATTTGCCAGTTTCTGAGGTATAAATGATCACACTGAAAATTTAGTAATTAACTCTAGCAAGTGAATTCAAGCTAGCTCTAGCTAGCTCCCCTTCATCTAACCCAGATCCATAAGGAAATTCCTAGTATAATGCAGCAGAGAAGAGGTCGTCCAGTCCTTGCTTAGGAAGGATGTGAACACAAGTCTTCTGACTCAAAGTCCAGAGCCCTGTACACTACAGAAAGCTGCTTACTTTGCAAATGTGACATGCATACTCTGCTGGATTTCAGTACCATTGCTTTCCCCACTGTAAGCTTTACATCATTGCTCTGGAATGTACTAGAAATGCCATGTCTCATTAATGGTTTCTATTTTCCTCCAAAACATGTTATTTTGTCCATTTTCCCTTAAAAGAGAAGAACAAATGCCTCGTTTTCACGAATACCATTTATTAGCCAAACACACAGAAATTTTGCTTCTGTTCAATTTTCTTTCAAAATAAATCTCACAAAAACTTTTTGTACAGTTTAGGAAAATGTCAGTATATTTATAGTAAGTAAATATTTTCTGTTTCCAAAACATTCATCTTGTTAGATGAAAACTTAGAAATAACAATGCAAGTAGGAGCAAAAACGCCACCACAAATATATTATGTTAAGGAGATAGGCCAAGATGGAAGAGTAGAAGGAAGTAGAGGCACAGTGGATAGCATGGTTAGCTGGGCCAAGAGTCAGGAAGATTCATACTAGCTGTGTGACCCTGGGCAAGTACTTAATCTTGTTTATCTCAGTTGAAGAAGAAGAAGAGGAGGAGGAGAGGAAGAGTGAGGGGGAAGAGGAGAGGGAGAGGGAAGAGGAGGAGGAAGAAAGAAGAAGAGTTGTACAAGGAAATGGCAAAGCCAAGTTTTTCTTAATACCTCCTCCACAAACATCTAAAAAAATGGATCCATCTAATTTCTTACAGTGAAATAAGAGAAAAATCATAGTCAGTTAATTTATCCAGTCCAGGTAAACATATGGAGAGAGAACTTTGTGTAAGGGGGAAGAACAAATGCCAAATTCTAACACTGTTATTAATTCTTTACTGCTGGGTCACAGATACAGTGTGGACTGAGGGCACCTGTATTTAAGGGTGGCCATGCAGCATAAGTAGTGCTTATGGGCCTTAGGCTAGGTATTGAGCAAGAAAACATTACAGATAGCAGCCCTTTGATTTTGACCAAGAGAATACAGTAGGATTTCAGATCTAGCTCCTAGCCCAGACTAAAGCTTATAGCAGAATAACGAGTTCAGATGCCCTAAAGGACACCCTATAGTTCCATTATTCTGAACATGCAGAGATTTCCAGTTTTCTGAGGGTTGCTGAGTCCTACAGTAGTTTGCCAGAGCTCCAAACAAGAGCCAGCCCATAGTTATGTTTCCTAGACACAAACCCAGGTAAGGTATTTACAAAGCTAATACCAGGAAGATAGCACAGAGGTTTACCCTATCAAATTACATGCTCTGAGTGCACTGAAAGCTTACAGGTCCCTAGATTGATCTATCTCTGAATTTCTAGAATAATACAACACTCAGTACCCAAAACAATGCAGCAGTTGAACACAAGAAAACACAAAACAGCACCAAGTACAGTTCAGTAATTTCTTCTAGAAGCGTGCACAGTTTTTCTCTAACACAAAGTCCAAAGTAAGGAAGTAAGGCTAGAAGAATGGGCAACCAAAAGCAATTTCACCAAAAAAGACATAAATCCAGAAGGAAAGATTGATTCCAAAACATCTACAAAGCCTCAAAGAAGAGCACAGCTTTAATGCAAGTTCAACTAGAATTTTTGAAAGAGATGAAGCAAGAGCTTTTAAAATGAACTAAAAATAATTTTACAAATTAAATGAGGACTCAAGTAGAAAAAAATGGAAGAAAAATGAGAATGCTAGAGAAAAAATTATAAAAGAAGTGAGAGCTATGGATGAAAGAATTGGGGAAAAAATTAGCACCTTGGGATAAGGGGTGTAAAACCTTACCCAAGCAACATTCCCTTTGAAAATTAGAATGGAATAAATAGAAGTTAATGAAGCGATGAGACAGCAAGAAACATTAAAACAAAATCAAACAAAAAAATAGAAGTATAAGGCATTTCATATAAAAAAAAACAAGTGATCTAGAACAGAGAGAGGATGCTGGGAAGATGGTGGAGTAGGTCAGAAAATTCCAAACTCTCAAGATTTTCCCCCACAATAGAGTTAAAATAGCACCTTAGGGCAAAAAAAGTGTAGGTGAAGATAAATAAGAATAGGGGAATAACCAGGGTCCTCCTGGGGCGATTTGGGAAGATTTGGAAGAAAAATTCCAGGATGAGGTTTAATCCCTGTGAAGAGTAAACACTTCCAGGCTAGGCTGAATTTTAACAACAAGTGACAAGCCCTGGGGTTAGTTGGTTTGAGAGGCTGCCTGGGCCCCTAGCCACTGGAACTTTTATCCCCCACAGTGAGGGGAGTTTGGCATAGTAGTGGGGGCAGGAAGGAACCAGCGCACTACTGTGAGTGCAGAAGCAGTGGGGCAGAAAGCCCCTGGTTGTGGGCACTTACAGGAGGTTGGAGTTTTGGCTTTGGTTTCAGGCTAGAGAGAAGAACTCTAAATCTGGGGCAAAAGGCACCATTTCTCACACCCTAGGACTAGAGGTGATTACAAAATTTAAGCTATTACCACAAAAAAATGTACAGGCAAAGAAGAAAAAAATCCAACCATAGAAATCTATTATGGGAATAGTGATGACCAGGGTTCATCCTCAGAGGAGAATGTTGAAGTAAAGAAACCCCCAAAGAGTAAATGGATACCTACCCGAAAAGAATTCATAAAAGATCTTTAAAAAGATTTAAAAATCAAATCACAGAGATGGAGGAAAAACTAAAAAAAAAAAAATTAAGAATAATCCAAGAAAAGCAAGAAGTGTATGAAAGGAAAGTCAACCAACTAGAAAAGGATCTAGAATCTTAAGGAAGAAAATGACACCTTGAAAACTAGAATTAGACAAAGTGAAATCAGTGAAATTATAAGAGATCAAGAAATGATTAAACAAAATATGAATAATGAAAAAAGAGAAGAGATAGTGAAACATCTTATAAGAAAAACAACAGATTTAGAGAAGAGATCAAGAAAATATAAAAATAATTGGACTAACTGAAGATTATGATTTTAAAAAAGAATCTCAATACAATAATACAAGAAATAATAAAAGAAAATTGTCCTGAAGCATTAGAATGGGCGGGGGGGGGGGCATAAAAATAGAAAAAATCCATTGCTCACCACTTAAAAGAGATCCTATGAGGAAAACTCATAGGAATATTATAGTTAAATTCTTAAACCCCCAGCTCAAGGATAAAATATTAAAAGCATCAAGATTAAAACAATTTAAATATGATGGTGCCATAAGTAGAATTATACAAGATCTATCAGCAGAGACATTGCAGGACTGTAGGTCTTGGAACACAGCATATTGAAGAGCAAAAGAACTGGAGCTCTGGCCGAAAATATCATACCCTGCAAAATTAGATGGGGGAGGAGGACTGGTAGTTCTGGTAACCTACTTTCATCAGTAATGAGTTTAAGATGGAACAGTACATATATGAAGAGTATGAAAGTATAAGTAGAGTTAGAAAGTCTTCTAAATTCAGAAGAAATAAAAGAGTAGGGAAACAGGGAGGGGGGAGAGGACAAGGGAGGGATCTTTAGAGGGGAGGGTGAGGGAACAGGTAAAAGAGGAGTATAGAAGAGTGTTTAGATTTATGGGAATGGGAGGATAGGGGAGGGATCCTTGGAGGGGGGTAGGCAAGCCAAAGGAGGGCAAGATAGTGAGTAGAAGTAACATAGAGGAAGCAGGAGGGATAGAAAACAAGAGGTATGCACATACATAAAAACAAAGATCAGGAGTAGAATAGGTCTGGAAAAAGTATATGTCTATATGTGTATATATATGGATGTATATATCTATAGCTATAGACAAACATATCTAAACTTTATTGTGGCCTTTGTAAGCTCTAATTGGATTTTGGGAGAAGAAAAGAGAAGAAGAGCTCTGGAGCAAAACTAGGTCACATTAACAGAGAGCACTGATGCTGAGCATATTCCTTTCTGACTACTTTTTTCCTACTTTAAAAAAAGACAGGGGTGGCTAGATGACACAGTGAATAGAGCACTGGCCCTGAAGTCATGAGGACCTGAGTTCAAATCTGATCTCAGATAGCTAACACTTACTAGCTGTGTGACCTTGGGCAAGTCACTTAACCCCAATTGCCCTGCCTTCCCCGCTCCAAAAAAAAAAAACTGATCAGCAACAATGACCAACTTACAGATTCCAGATAACTGATGATGAAACAGGCTTCTCCATGACAGAAATATTGTGGATTCCGGGTACAAACTACAGAAGTAGGGGAGGAATAGCCAAGGAGAAAATATTTTTGTCTTGACACTCATATTTGTTAGAAGATTTTTGTTTTTCTTTGCTTTTCAATGGGTGGTAGATATGAGAGGGAGAGAAACAGGATTTACATCACTTGAACAAATGTCTTTTTCCTCTGACTTCCAATGAGGAGGAACCTACTATATCCCAAGGCAGCCCATTCTTCTTTTGAAAAGTTCTAACAAGTAAGAAACTTTTTCCTCTCATCTATCCTAAATTGGTCTATTTAAACCTCCCACCCACTTCTTCCGGTTCTTCCTTATGGAGCCAATCAGAACAAGTCTGATCTCTCCTCTGCAAACAGACTTGTGCACAGCTAGAACAACCCCTTCTTTGGGTCTATTTTCCACCAGGAACAACATGCTCAGTTTTATCAACTGATGCTCACATGATAGGATTTTAAGGCCTTTCACCATCCTGGTTGTCCTCCTCTGGTCATCCTCCAATTCATCAATATCCTTCTTATACTATGATGCCGAGAATGGAGTACAACACATGCAAAAAGGGCCCAGGATTCTGGCTCTGATCAAAAAATCCATCAACAGATCTATTCTGCAGTTTGTCAGAGGCTCTTCTCCATCTCTCCAAGCCTATGCCTCATCAGGAAACAGGTGGGGCCACCAGTGAACCCAGACCCCAGGGGCTCAGTGTCCTGGCATAGCTAGAGGTTTACATTTCCAATGAATAGAAGGCCCATGATTTCATCCTTAAGTAGTTTGGTACCTGATATGAGAACGCAAATCCAGAGAGGTGTCTTTCTGCACATTTCTCAAAGCCTGGGTTTTGAACCAAAACCTGGTTTTTGAACCTGGGTTTTGAACAAAAACATGGCTTCCAGGAGTCTCATTCCAACTACAACATAGCTATTTGACATAGCTATTTGTTACTTCTAGCTGTCCACATCATTCCCCTGGTGGTCAGTGATGACTCAAACCTTCCGAGCCCTGGGGTATGAGTATCTATGTGTGTACACGTGGGTGCATATGCATTATGCATACATATGCATACATACATGCATATGTTATTGTATGTATTACATAATCTGAGTTCCAAAACCCATTGGTATGGGACTGTCTCCTCACTGATGAAGATCAATGCCCCAAACCTCCATGAGGGACTGGGTCGAGTTGCTGAGAGTTGTAGAAAGGAGAGTTGCAGTTTCTCCACTTTCTTTGGGTTTCTCAATCCCACTGGGTTCTGCTGTCCCTTTGGTACTTCTGGCTTCTAAGATGAACAATGGCTACCCCACTTCAGGTTGTTGAAAGGAAGAATAAGACTGGGAAGATACTAATACGAAAGAAGCTGGCAGTCTCTATCATGCTTCTATTCCCAGTTTATTATACTACATACTTTGGGGAAGTTCCTTTGGGGTGAATGGGTATTCCCAACAGGTGGCAATAAATTCTGATTGGTTGGTAATTAATGAGAAAAATGAATATTATAATGAGAGGTAGACCTATTCTAGTGAGGAACTGGGAGACAAAACTTTTATTATATCACTCTTCCTCCTAGACCACTCCCAACCCCAGGCAATCTAGATAAAGTATCATCCAAGCCTGAGAATACAATGGCTTCCCCAGTTGGGTGGGGTCTGAACAAAATGGAGGAGAATGTTGAATCCAACATCATTATCAGCCCTCTTCTTCAGAGGATGATGTGACCTAGTAGAGAATGAGGAAATAGGAAGGAAAAAAATCCTAAATCTCCCCAATATTAACAATTGGCTATTTAATAACAATCCCAATATTAACAATTGGTTATGTAATAACCCTTTCTGTCATATCCACTCTTCAATGTCTCCTCTAAGTGCTATCTTCCTACATCCAAACGTAAACTCCGGAACAGGAGGGATTGTTTGCTTGTATTTGTAACCCTGGTGCTTAGCACAGGGCCTGGGCAAGCACTTATTAAATGTTTTAACATTCATTCATTCATTCATTCATTCATTCAGAAGGCAGTAAGTTGTATAGGTAGAGAGAGTTTCCTTATCCAAGATTTCCCTATACTCTGCAACATCACAGGTCTGGCACCTATCCCTCTTTCTCTAGGACCTTCACATTCTCTGTTAAAAATATACTAAACTCAGGGCGGCTAGGTGGCGCAGTGAGTAGAGCATCGGCCCTGGAGTCAGAAGGACCTGAGTTCAGATCCGGCCTCAGACACTTAACGCACACAAATAAAAACCTAGCTGTGTAACCTTGGGCAAGTTACTTAACCCCAATTGCCCTCCAAAAGGCAAAAATAATAATAATAATAATAATAATACACTAAACTCTCACATCCATGTTTATTAAATATCTACAGTGTTAAAGATTCTGCAAAACATTGTAGAGACACAAATCTGGTCTTAAGAAATCTACAAGAGGAGGAAGGGAAAGGGGTGAGAAAAGAATTATTCTCATAGAGGGGAGGACAAGGTAAAACAAAAGAGAAGTCCTAGAAAAGTGAAATGAGAAACTGAATCAGTGAGAACCTAATAGTTTGGACAGAAAAAAAGTCAGGGACGACTTTATAGAGGAAGGGACATCTGAGCTGGGCCTCAAAGGAAGAGAGGGATGTCACCAGGAAGAAATGGCAGGACGGAGGGGTGTAGGGAGGAGAGAGAGCCAATGACAGTCCCAGCAGACAGCATGAGCAGATGAAGGACATGTCAAGAAGAGAAGGGAGACTGGGGAGTCTGATCCAGTTTGTCCGGTATGTAAAAAAAAAGTGTAGTAGAGTCATATGCAAGAAAGCTGCCTAAGGACACTGGAGGCAGATTACAGAGGGCCTTAAAGGCCATCATCAGATACATATACTTGAATTGAAAGGCAATGAAGTATCACCGGAGGTTTTGGGGAGGAGTGAAACAATCACAGTGCAGATTTCTCAGAAATGCTGGAAAAATCACTCTGTTGTTTTCCTGGACTAAGAAAAAGTCCTTAATGACAAATACACATTCTTGTGATATAATTTGTCATCATTGTTACTGAAATCTAATGAAAAGAGGTTTTTTGGAGGGGAGAGGAAGTCTGGACCTAAAATTTCACCATTGTGGAGAACTTTTAATGAGGGAAATTCCTCCTTGTGAAGCAACTCAATACTTATTACCAGGTCACCTTCTTTTCCAGCCCTACCCCTGACTGTGATTTCACTGGCATAGGCAACTTTGGGGAAGCTAACTCCTTCTCACATAAGGGATTCAGGCAACTGTTCTAGGCCTTCTGGTCTTAGAGAATTACCTGAGACACTTAGTATATTTCAGAGATAGAAATTAAAGCCAGATCTTCCTAACCCAAGGACAGTTTTTTATCTACCATATCACAATGTCTCTCTTTTCATCTTATTACACAAAACCTTTTTTTGGTTATAGGTGATGCCTCCTTTTTTTGCTTTTCCAGTCCAATACATACAAGAATCTTAACTAGGCTATAAACTCAAGCACAGAAAACCCCATGTTCCCTTTTCACCCTTCTTGGCTCCACAATGCAGAATCCAGATTTCAATAACAATGATGATAAATTCAGCTGTGAGCTGAACCGATATCAGTTTGTATATTAGTAAATTATATTTTATTAATGATAATTTGTTTTCCCTTATTAAATATTTATGGTTAGTTTATTAATAATATTTAATACATTTGCTTATGTGTCTTATAATCTTTGCCTCAATCTTCCCTTCCTCCCCCTCCTCTTTTCAATGACTTTAGAAAATAGAAGTGACTTTTGAATACCAATGAGGGATTCCCTTTTATTAGTGGAATATTTCCTTTTTTTTAGTCATCAACCCCACCCCAGGAATCTTGAAAGAGATTTCTGGGATGGGGCTAATGGTTAGCCCAGGTGATAGGGAGAAGTTTAAAAAGGGAAAATCCACAAATAAAAGGGGATCTCCCACTGGAGAATGTGGCCTTTCTACTCAAGTCTCAGCATCTTTGTCCAGAAGATGAGGATAATAACATTCATGTATTTTGTTCAGGGAGGACTGGCACCTCTGTGTGAGGGCTTGCAAAGTCCTTTTCATAGTTGCTCATTCACCCTTGGGTACATCTACTGCCCAATTGTCACCTATGCCTCAAAGAAGCTATAGAATGCATAGTGGCCACCCCCAGTAAACTGTTTAGGCAGATGGGCTAAACCAGGTTGGGGGGAACCAGTCTGCCTCAAACCCATTATTGAATTAGAGGGTAGTCTACTCCAAGCATGTGAAGACTTCCTCTAGCAGAATGGGCAGACGAGAACTTGTTCCAATGATCATAAAGGTAGCTGAAGCTACTGTGGAGAAGAGCTTGGTCACAGATTGAAGATGCTACAGTCATTAATTACGTCCCACACCTGATTTTTGTTTTGCCACTGGACCTTGATGACTCTGGAGGAGAGAGTGAGGCTGATAACTTTGCACAGCTCTGCCTTACTTAAATCCAGTTCATGCGGGAGTCAAGACAACACTTCATGATGTCATTGGTCTTCTTCTAAAGTGAAGGATGAACAATAATTTATTTCACAGAGACAAGTGCTTTCTAAACCTAAAAATGCTATGGAAATGTGTCTGCTAGATGCCTTCTCCTGGATGACCCATAAACATACCAATCTCAACAAATCCAAAATAGAACTAAATTATGCTTAAGCTCCATGGGTGCAGAATGTTTTCACTTTATCTTTGTCCCCAGTTGACCTATACAGCAAGCACATAATAAATGCTTACTTATTGAGTGATTTAACTTGCCTGAAAAAGAGTATGAGAAGAATGAGTGATACAGACTTCTGTCAGGCAATATCAATAAACATTTATTAGGCACTTACTAAGTACCAGTCAATATGCTAAGTACTAGGTTTGTTTTTTAAAGCAAAAGAGAGTACCTGTTTTCAATGAACTCAGGCAGAGGGCTGGAGGTAGCAAGTATCTTAAAGATTGATCATGTAATTAATTCCTTTTCCTTTTTCCATTAGAGTGAGACCCAGAGGGGTTAATCAATTTGACTGAGGTCACATTCGGTCTTTTGAGTCCAAATATAAAGTTCTTTGTACTAGGTTGTTCCATGTACAGTGTGAGACTTGGAGATGAGATCTGGATTCAAATCCTGCTTACCAGTTAGGTGACTGTAAATAAGTTACTTAATTTCTCTGATCTTCACTTTCCTAATCTGTGAAATGGAGCTAATAGTAAAGATTGTTGGGAAGATCAAATGACATAATATTCATGAAATGCTTTGCAAAACTGAATATACTAGTAAATGCCAACTATTATTATTATGACATCAACAACTTCAAGAAAATGGCAGGAAAAAAGAGAAAGAAAGCCCTTTTGCAGCCTTAGAGTGACTGACGGATTGTAGTGCCACACAAATAAGGTAGTGAGTAGAAAGACCATTGGGCATAGAATTAGAAGGTCTGGGGTCGACTACCCATTACATGCCCTTTTGCGTGCAAGTCACTTTAATTCTTTGGTTTCAGTTTCCCAATCTATCAAATGAGGATCTCTGAAGCCCCTTCTAGCTCTAATATGCCATGACCCTAACTTAGAGAAGAGGGAGACAGCTTCATGTTTGGCACTATGGGAACCATTAACAATTAGCACTATGGGAGCTTTAATACTCTGCTTTGTCTGTTCAAGCTAAAACTCTCTTGAATGATATCTGTAATACCATGCTTTTAAGTAGGGCAAGAGTCAGGGTTCATGCCATGTATGAAAAGCAGACAAGTAAACATTTAATAAATGTTTGTTGAACTTAAATTACTTAGGGTGATCCTAGTTATTCTCACTTAGGAGATGGTCTGTATCATTGATCAGCAATGAGCTTATCTAAAGAAATAATACTGAGAGCCAAGAACTGAATGAGAATTCTCATGTTGGGTGGAATTATACACAAAACTAAGCAGAAGCAGCACTATAAAAGAATGATATTCACAAAACAGCCAGAATGGTATTTTTAAAAACAGCCTGTATAGGAAAGTGACTCAGATGTCTAAGTTGGAGAGAGTTTCAGGGACATATTGTCCAAAAAACCATGCCAGTTAAATCAAGCCAAATCACTTTTCCTCTGAACCATCATCTGGATTACACAGTGAACCAAATGGAGTTCCAGAAGGTCATATCAAGCCCAACCTGTCACTAAAGTCACCCGCTCAGTCAATGACCAACAGAAGTCAATAGGAGGGAAACATGAGTTCTCTAAGGGCAGAATTTATATCTGAAATTCCATGTATCTAAGGACAGAGTATAAGCTCACGGGCAGTTCATTCACTAATTGCCATGAAAATGAATGAAGTAAATTTTATATAACAGTCAAAAGAAAATTCCTGGTGAAAAACTCTTGCCCAAACCCTCCCCCCTCCCCCCCACGCAAGCATGTGAGTCTTGGCATGCAGCTCCCATCAGCTGAAGAGAGTCTTTCCAAGTGTGAATTTTCTGGCTCCTGTGCCTACAACATGAAGAAAGACTTTTCTATTGAGAGGAAGCATTTCCACTTTTATCATACCAGATGGGGTAATGAAAGTCCTTGCTGGTATTTAAATTCTTCCTCAATGTACCATCAGTTCCCAAATGGGGATTCCCAAGAGACGATAAAAGAATTCAATAGGTGCTAATGCCATACATAGAGGGAGGCAGGTGTTCAAATGAAGTTTCTGACTGTTATTGCCTGATTACTCTGCATAAATCATGTGACCACTCTCAGTCTCATTTTCTTGTGTATAAAATGGGGATGAATAATGCCTGATACTAGGATAGTAGTTAGAAAATAACCTTAGAATGAGAAAGACCCTGGGCTAACATCCTGCCCATCAGTGTGCCTAGAAAAATGTCGAGGTGTGTTAGCATACTGTGTAGCAGGCAATATATAACCCTTTTCTGCCCCTTCACCCATCTCTATCCTTTAATGGAAGTAAACAGAACCAAAGAAGGGTTGGAGGATGTACTGACATACAAGTCACACTCTTATAAGCACACTCATGGTCTTGTCTCTGTCTGAACCACATCTACACAAGTCACAACCTCTTAGCACTTTAAGTAACTCTCTAGGACTGTAAGTGACAAACTGTTATTTAATCTGCATTAGTGGAGGGAGTTTCCACACCAGGAAGTGCTCTCTAATAGTAAAATCACAATTCAATCAAAACAAACACACACAAATTACCTATATCACAGAGCAGTAAAGAGGGGCATATGAGATAACAATTTAAAACACTTTCAAATCTTACAAGTACTAAATAAATGTTGGCCATTATTATTATTATTATTATACTGGAATGGTAGATTAACAATTCACAGCTTTTCAAGTTTCCAGCACCATTCAAACAAAGGAATCTCCACGTCAATCAATGGACCACTTCATATTATTGTATCTTTCAGAAGAAATAATGATGTTGGACTATCAAGAGCTATCAACCACTTAAAATGCTTTGAAAAGCATCAGTTTTAGAGAAAAATACTTCTAAGGCTCTTCACATTGCCAAGATAATATTATATATTTATAAATATATGCATATTCATTTTATATATAATATATTAAATTATTATTATATTATATTAATATATTATCATATATACAAGTGGGTACATATACATTTTTAAACTTTAATAGCTTGAATCTGTATTAGGACTTTTGAAACTCTTTGTCTGTCTGTTTCTTAATACACACATATATAAATTATATATGTACATATATACATATATACATATATATATATATATATATATATACACATGTTAAAGTCATTCCCTTCAGTGCTTTGCTAATCATCCATCAACAAAACCAATGTCATTTTCATGTTATTATTATTTTTTTAATCTCAAATAAATTGGCAGCTGAAGGCATGGAGGCAGAATGGGAGAGCCTTATCAACCAAGAGAATCAAAAATATCATAAAATCAGTACTGATTGATGTCAGGAACATCTAAGCACTAGGGAGGGCATACTTAAAATTAACATTAATCAAATCAAATTATTCTAAATGATGCAGAGACTATTAAGTTTTTTGAGTGCATAAAACCCTGAAAAATAAAACAAAATGGAATCTAAAAAAGAGCTCATTGAACTGGGGGAAGGTGATTATTTTTGCATACATGCGCCCCAGGACCACATTCGATGCTAGGCCAAGTGCTACCAGGACAGAGGCTCTCCTTTATCGTCCAAGGATTCCTATCCAGCTATGGAATCATAGCGGGAGAGCAGGAAGAGATCTCAGTAACAGGCCAGGGACCCCATTTTACAAATGAGAGATGCAAAAACGTAAAGGCAGTTGTTTGTGATTAGCAACCACTAAAGGCAGGATGGGAGCCCAGGTTTTTCCAACTCAATCCTATTCTAAGTAGAGACCAAGTTTCATCTAGATAGTGAGATAATTCTCACTCCCTTCCTCTCCTCTTTTTTCCTAGAAATATTCTCATGATTTCCATTTTGCCTTCTGTTGGTGGCTCCAATGCTTTTTTGGCTGATGAAAAGTGAAACAGAGATCCCGAGGAGTTGGACCATGAGGAAATCCCTCTTGCCATTGCCTTATGCTTTGGTTAGCCTGGAAGTGTAACCATCTTTCTCTTTCATGGAACTCAGGCTAGTACCTTAGCCTTTGCTTCCCAAGAGAAGATCAGACTATCCATCTCTGGTACCATATTGGTAAGGAATAAAAACCCACTGTCCCCAAGGGAGAATCATTCCTAGTCTTTCTGCTTAAGCATTTCTGTAAAACAGCATGGTATAATACTTGCCTCTGGCTTGTTTCCTAACTCCCACTAGTAGGCTAGATTCCCAGAGGAATGCTGGCTATTTCTCCATTTAAGGTTCTAGGATGTTTTCTAGTAGTGTCACTCATAAGCTCCAATCTGGCATGCTCATCATTGATTACCAGTCAGATAGACTTAATTAGTTTTTTTTATAAGGTGTATTAACAGAGATGGTCTAGTAAGAATAGTTAGTACATCATCCCACCCCATTCCCCAAAAGTCTGAGGCACACTCTCCCATAAGTACATAAGGAGTACAGGGGAAAGTAAGATTAAGCTCAGAGATAACATGTAGCAAAGGGGTAACCCAGAACTCCTTGCTGGAATGAAGCCCATTTCTCCCTTCGAAGAGACTTCATGAATTTTCCTTTAGGTGGGTGTCTAGGAATTGTTTATACCTACTCTCCTTCTTTGGTTGATTGGATCTTTAAATCAACAAGGCATTCTGACTAGATAAATGTATCTGCATAGAGATAATCTTGATTAGATTAATTTGGTTAAAGAGGTATGACACTACTTTTATGGTGGTGAAAATGAGAATAGCACTGGACTAGAAATCAGGTGACCCTCATTTTAAACGGGGTGAGATCAGAACCTGACCCCATACAACTCATCTTTAAAATCTTGAGGGGCAGGGGTGCATGGCAAGCCAGGATGGCAGATAAGAGGCAATATCCCAACCAAACTCTCCCCACGTTCCCCTCCAAGTATCTTTAAAATAATGTCTCAAATCAAATTTTGAAGTGGCAGAGCAAGTAAAAGAATACGGTGAAACACTTTTTTCAGCATAAGACAACTTAAGAAGTTGACAGGGGAGGTCTGTGATACCAGGGTTGGGATTCACCTAGAGAACTGACAGTGGCAGCATCAGGACTGGAGGCAGCCATGAGAACAGCAAAAACTCAGGAGCTCTCAGACCAGAGATGGTAAGAGGATCAGACAACTGGCCAGAAAGACATTCCAGGGGACCCTTCCCTGGCACTGGGTACAGCTGGAATTAATTGGCAACTCTATTGCCCATACACAGTTCAAGGTTACAGTTTCAGGGCAAAGAGCAGCACCTGTGATCCATCACAAGGGAGTGGAGCCCTGGTCACAGTTTCAAGGAGCACTAGCACTTGTGACTGTAGGAGATCAGGGGACCTGGTCACAGTTCCAGGACAGAGAGGAATGCTAGCACTTTCAGCTACAGGGGAACAAGAGCACTTCCTGGGTAAAGACCAGAGCACAGACCAGGAGACCAATGACCACACCTCTCACCAAATCACATAATCTTGGAAACACCAAGAACTTTCAGACTACCCAGAACTAGTTCTGAAAACAGCAAAGCAAAAAGCTTGAAATTTAAGACAGTGAATCTCCATTGCAAGGTGAACAGAGTCCAACTTTAGCATAAAGTGCAAAGTCAAGAAATGACTGGAAAAATGAGGAAACAGCAACAACAAAAAAAAGACTTGATCATCAAAAGCTACTATATTGCTGGGGAAAATTAAGACACAAAATCAGAAGACAACAATATGAAAACTCCTGTGGCCAAAACCTCAAATAAAAAGGCTAATTGGACCCAAATCCCCAGAAAAGTAAAAGATAAAAGTAGTACCAGCTTAGAAGTACTGAAAATTTATAAACCCCCAGAACTAACTGAAAATATCAGCGCTAAGAGAGTCCAATTTTAACATAAAGATAAGAATCAAGAAATAGGATGAAAAAATGAACAGACAACAAAGGAAGGAAGGAAAGAAAGAAGGAAGGAGGGAGGGAGAAAAGAACTTGACTATAAAAAACTACTACAGTGATAGGAAAGAGCAAAACATAAAATCAGAAGACATTGATGTCAAAATAATTATAAGCAAGGCCTCAAAGAAAAATGTGAGTTGGAGACAAGCTCAACAAGAATTCCTGGAAAAGTTCAAAAAGTTATTTAAAAATGAGAAAGGTAGAGTAAAAACTGGGGAAAATAAATAAGACTTATGCAAGAAAACTATAAAGAAGAGTCAATAGCTTAGTAAAAGAAGTTCAAAAATACACTAAAAAAAATAATACCTTAAAAACCAGAATTATCCAAATGGTTAAAAGAGGCACAAAAATTCACTGAAAAAAGAACTCCTTAAAAAGCAGAATTAGGAAAATGGAAAAAGAAGTACAAAAGCTCATTGAAGAAACCAATTCCTTAGAAATTATAATTGGGCAACTGGAAGCTAATGACTACAAGAGACATCAAGAAACAACCAAAGTCAAAAAATAAAAATGTGAAAAATCTCATCAGAAAAACAACTGATTTGGACAATAAATTGAGGAGCAAGGAAAACTGCCCTGATATGTTAGAGTCAGAGGATAAAATAGAAATTGAAAGACTCCACCTATGAACTCCTGAAAAAAAAGATCCCAAAATAAAAACTCCCAGGAATATTATAGTCATATTCCAGAGCTCCTGGGTCAAGGAGAAAATATACCAAGCATTCAAAAAGAAATAATTCAAATTAAAATGGAGCCATAACCAGGATCACACAAGATTTAGCAGCTTCCATATTAAAGGAGCATAAGTCTTGGAATATGATATTCTGGAAGGCAAAGGACCTAGGAATACAACCAAGAACAACCTGTCCAGAGGGGGAGAATTAATATTTCATGAAATAGAAGACTTTCAAGCATTCCTGATGAAAAGACTGGAACTAAATAGAAAATGTAACATTCAAACACAAGACTCAAGAGAAGCATAAGAAGGAAACATGAAAGATAAATCATAACAGACTTATTACAATTAAACTGTTTATATTCCCATATGAGAAAATGATACATGTAATTCCTATTAACTCTATTATTATTGGGACTATTAGAAGCAGTCTACATAAGACAGAGGGCATGGGTATGATTTGATTATGTTGGGATTGATAATAATGGTGTGAGAAAAGAGATGCACTGGGAAAGAGGAATTGGGAACTATCTCACATAAAAGAGGTATACAAGGAAGAGTTTTTATAGTGAAGGGGAAAATGGGGGAAAGGGTAGCAATGCTTGAACCTTACCCTCTTAGTAATTGGCTCAAGGAGGGAGGAATATATATATATTCAGTTCACGGCATTTGGAAACACCTAGATTTCAATCCTGCAACACACCACTCCATAAGCAAGCCCTTTGATCTCTCGAAGTCTCAATCTTCTAATCTGTGAAATGGGAATAATAATATCAGGAGTCCTTCCCTCCAAAGGCTATTTTAAGGCTCAAGTGATTTGATAGACCCATACAGATGTTACTATTTTCTGGGTTTTGGTGGTTTTTGTCTCATCCTCAGACTTTTCGATCTGTCCGACCCTGCCTTTAGCCCTACTGACTTCCAAATTGCTGACAACAATGACAGGCACATTTCTTGCCTTTGGTTCTTTTGTTAGAATTTGGTTTTCTTCACTGGTGAGCTACTTCAATTGCTATAGGTAGAACAGCAGATAGAGTGCTGGGGTTGGAGTCAGAAAGATGAGTTCTTATCCTGCCTTATACACTTCCTAGCTATGTGACCCTGGGCAAGTCATTTAACCAATGTCTGTCTTGGTTTTGTCATTTGTAAAACAGGGTTAGCCCCTGCCTAGTTGTTGTGATGATAAAATGAGAGGATAGTCATACAGTGCTAGCACTGGAGCCAGATTTGCTGATCACCATGTGGGTATTTGTGACTAATCACTGCTATTTGAGTCAGTCAGACTTCCATGACACAAACTGGAGCCACTGAAAGTATATCTATGGAGGCATCTGCCACCAAGCTGCTCCAGCCCCAGATTCAAGCAGATGGGCACAAGACAGCCTAATAACAGAAGGAACAATGACCACAGCCCAGATAATTATCAGGGAAGAACTCCATTCCAGAAACTGTCAGTTATTAAGAATTATTTCAGCTAGTAAGCAGACTGATTTTCCTTACCACGCTTTCTCTGTTTTCCCTAGTAGTGGGTGATCCAAAACGAAATTCCTAAACAGAATTGTCTTCCCTTATTTATTTCCCACAAGTTTGAAGTAAAAGTCCCACCAAGCACACCTGAGGATCTGGGGCCGTAGGCAAGCAGGGTGTGGTTGGGGGGATGGCTGGACACACAGTATTTATTGCTCTACCCAATAAACTTCGGGGTTTAAGTTTGTTGAGTGTAGGAGCCCCATGAATTGGAGGGGGGGGGGGGGTTGTGACCAAAGAACAAACACTGAACTTGGCATTCTGCCCTCAACTCTGCCTTTCTACAAGCTGACTCATATGTCTTGAGTGTACCTCTTAGACTCTCTTAGCTTCTTCAAGACTCAGCTCTCAAGCCAACAGTTCCACTTAGGTACTAGGGCTCTCTCTCTCCCTATATTTGTATCTATGAACATGTTATATGCTCTGTAGAATGTATAATCTTTGAAGGCAGGTCCTCTTTTTTGCTCTTTATCTCTAAGTCTTAGACCAGAACCTTGCATTTAGTAGGTACTTAATAAATGTTTGTTAGATGTGATTTGATAAAAGATTGCCAAACGTGTGCCCCACCCAAATACCAGTAAGCCTCCAAACTTAACAAACATAACCTTCTTTCCCTACCTAGTAGAAGATACAAGCTTCTCATTCACTTCAGTTATGGACAGGTTAAAAAAACCATAATCAAGATATTTTTGTTCCCATATATATCTTTATATTGCATAGCTCTGGATACGGTTTTCCATTATCCCAAAACTTGTAAAGATGGCCCATGGTCTAACTGATGTCTACGTAGCTCTTTAGAGTCTACAAAGAATTTTATGATGCAATATCAAGAGAAAGAAGAGTAAGGCCCTAGCAGTCGACCCCCTGTGCATATTGTCAAAAGCATGTGAGGGTGAAGATGGATTGCAATTTTCATCATTAAAGGGAATGTCTATGTCAGAGTGATTACAGATTCAAGAAAGTTTTGAAGTATTAACTTAGTGGAATATTATTGAAGCAAAATAAATGATAAATAGTTATGATGCAAGGAAATAAGGATATATATGAAGTGGTATAGAAGAAAGCAGACTGAAAGAAGAAACTATTTGGAAGAGAAACCAAAAAAAAATGTTGTTACTGTTTTTAAGGTTTATGTAGATATTCAATTCTGTAATAAACTATACATAGCTTAAAGTTTGGTTTTTATGGGAGTTTATTTCTAATAACTCCATTCAAATTTTGTTTCTCTTGACAATTACTGTTTATATTTTTCTAGAAGTAAAATCTACCTAATGTACTCTGGCTTTTAGGGTTTAAAAAATGATTGTTTGGGATGGCTAGGTGGCACAGCGAATAGAACACTGGGCCTGGAGTCAGGAGGACCTGAGTTCAAATCTTACCTCAAAAAAACTATCCATGTGACCTTGGGCAAGTCACTTAACCCTAATTGCCCCCCCCCAAAAAAAAGAAAAAAAAAAGATTGTTTTAATGTTTGCTACATATCTGATCCACTTACTTTTCTGATCATTCATTGTCCTCAGTAAAGTGACATTCTTTGATCTTATCTTCAATTTCTTTCAGTTTTCTGGGATGGGATTTTAATGTTTGAAACTGTTAAGTATTTTCTTGCTTTCTTGGTTGGTGGATAGAGTGCCAAGCCTGGAGTCAGGAAGACCTGAGTTCAAATCCAGCCTCAGTCACTTAGTAGCTGTGTGACCCTGAGCAAGTCACTTAAGTCTCTGTTTGCCTCAGTTTCTTCATCTGTAAAATGGGAATAATAATAGCACCTACCTCCCAGGCTTGTAGTGAAGTCAAATGAGATATAATTGTAAAGTTTTTAGCATGGTGCCTGGCACATAGTAAGAGCTATAAATGTCAGCTTTTTTTCCCCTTCTTCCTCCTACTTCCTCACCTATCTTGAACTTCCATTTATTTGTTTGTTTGTTTGTTTGTTTGTTTTTGCTTTTTGGAGGGGGAAAGGTAGGATAATTGGGGTTAAGTGACTTGCCCAAGGTCACATGGCTTGTTTTGCATTAAGTCTCTGAGGCCAGATTTGAACTCAGGTCCTCCTGACTCCAGGGCCGGTGCTCTATTCACTGCACCACCTAGCCTCCCCAACTTCCATTTACTTTTAACTATGATTTTTTTTTTCCATTTCCAGTTTGCAAATCATTTCACTTGATTGAGAAGATAGAAGCAAAATGAGAGTTGACACTTTCTCTTTGTGGGATAGTAATAGTACATTATCAATATCAAGTAGTGTCCCTTCTTTATTTTAATTGTTTTTGTGGGTCTTGTTCTCTTGGGTTTTGGGCTTTCACTTTGCTGTCACCATTTTTATAGTTTTATGCTGATAAGAACAAGCCATCCTTGATTATATACCCCTTATTCCATCTTTTGTATCCATTCTTTTAAAATCTGACCTCAAAAAGTTCCCTAAGCAGTTACATTGGTCTCTTTAACTGCGTTCCCCTTTCCTTCCTCTTTTGATTATTCACTATGATTTCATCAAAAATTTTTATAGACCTCTATTCATATTTAGTTACCTTTCTCAAATCATTGGGCTCATAATTATCATTTCTCTGATATTAGTTAAAACCTGCTTTCTTCACATCTACAATAATGATGTCCAACATTCTGTTCTTCTTCACTTTACAAATCTGATCCTTTGGCATCTAAAAATGTTTTTCTTTTCCATTGCATCTGACTCTCTGTGACCCCATTTGGGGTTTTCTTGACAAAGATACTAGAGTGGTTTGTCATTTCCTTCTCCAGTTCATTTTACAGATAAGAAGATGGAGGCAAATAAGGTTAAGTTACTTACCAGTGTCACACAGCTTGTAAATGTCTAAGTCTGGATTTTAACTCAGGTCCTCCTGACTCCAAGGTCAACACTCAATCTATTGTCCCATCTATCTGCCCCTAAACATGCAAAATTACTAAATATAAGGATCTTGTTAGAGAGATAGAGCATTTCACCAAAAGAGTTCAGGCTTCTTATCAGGGATTGTAAGCATGCTTATCCTTCATTATTCTCTCAAAGTCAGCATACTATTCCCTACCTCCTCTGCCTGCCAAATTGCCAAATCAGTCATTTACCAGTTTTATTACTATGTCAGCTCTACCTAACCCCCAGAAAGTTGTGAGAATTAGTCATTTATCATAAGATCCTTTAAAAAGGGGGTGATGCAAGATTATATCATATAATACTGAAATAATCAAAGGAGTCTTTAAAATCTTTAGAAGCAGAAAAATCCTATTGGGCCCCACCCCTGCCCTCCTTACCACAACACAAAAAAAAATTCTAAATTTTCATTGGCTTCACTCATTTTTATCATTCACTTCCCCTTTTTAAATACTTTCTCATCATTTTGCTCACACATGTTAGGATAAAAGAAGGTTCTTGTGGAGGAAAAGAGAAAGATCAAATACTGCAAATATCAAAATCAGAATCAACCTTTTTACAGCAAGCCAATAAATTCAAGAGAGAGATGAAGCTTGTGGTTTCATGAGTATTCCCAAGTTTTCCTTAGAATTCCCAGGTTCCCTGCCAATGTAGGACAGAATCCTCTCTGCATAGTCTTGGAGTAGCAAAAGTCTTATTGCCTAAGACCCTACATAGATTCCCAAAGTGGGAAATATTGCTTCCTTGGGGGTGCTGAAATGATGGGGGGACGGCAGTAACCTTGGGTGCAAGTGGGAGCACTGAATAAAAATAAGGGAGTGGTGGAAGGATAAGGAAAGAAGAGAAGAAAATTTTGAAAAAACTTTCATCCGTTTCATCTGTTGTGTAACAGAGTTAAAGTTTTAGTGATTACATTATTTTCCAAATAAACACATAAAATACAAGTTATAACCAATCAGTGGTCAAGTCTGCTGACAGGTCTTAACAAGTAAGTGTTGGCTGTCGAGCATGTTGCAAAGTCCAGCATTCACTGGCAGCTATATGTGCGTGTAATGAGCTGTTTACAATATGATACTATACAGTTACATAATGCAATAGTATATCATCAAAATTTCAATGCCAGAAAAAAACCACAAATTTACAATAAATTATTCAATTTAAGACTTCTCATTTTAAAATATTATATACATATATGTGCATATAATATTTTTAAATGACACAAATTTTAAAAAAATATTAAAAGGGGGCGGCTAGGTGGCACAGTGAATAGAGCGCCGGCCCTGGAGTCAGAAGGACCTGAGTTCAGATCCGGCCTCAGACACTTAATCCACACAAACAAAAACCTAGCCGTGTAACCTTGGGCAAGTTACTTAACCCCAATTGCTTTAAAAAAAAAAAAATTAAAGGGTTAAAGAAAGTAAATTTCCAGGGGGGTGCCGAGTCATTTTTTTAAAGGGAGCAGTAAGTTAAATAAGTTTGGGAACCTTTGATATAGTCTTAGAGTAGCTAAATTCTTAATGTCTAAGATCTAGAGTCTTCGAGCAGCTAAGTTACTTACTGGATAGAGTGCAAGACTTAGTATCTAAAAGACCTGAGTTTGAATCCCATTGCACACTCTCACTAGCAGTGTGAACCTGGATAAGTCATTTAGTTTCTATCTTAACCTCAGTTTAATCATCTGTAAAATATGGATAATAATAGAACTTACCTCACAGGTCTATCCTGAGGATCAGATGTAATGGTGATAGTGATGGTGATATAGTATGATACAATACAATGTAATGTAATGTAATGTAATACAGCATAATATATGAACTTCTATACTCATCATTTAGTACTACATAAATGGTAGCTGTGATTATTTTTATTGATATTTTTATTATTCTAGAGTTACCTAGAGTAGAGCTATCAAACTGGTTAGCAACAAAATTCTTGAATGGACCAGAATCAGATTAAAATGTAATTGGGAAATGTTTAGCAAAGTAAATATATAAAAATACATTAACCCAAACCACCCACCCCCCCCAACCCACCACACACAACACAAACACCAAAACAAAAAAAACACAGTGCATCCCTCAGAAAAATGGTGAAGAAAATTGAAATTAGCCAGCATGCCAAGTATACCTGCTCCTTCTGTGGCAAGACCAAAATGAAGAGACGGGCTGTGGGTATCTGGCACTGTGGATCCTGTATGAAAACAGTAGCTGGTGGTGCATGGACCTACAATACCACCTCTGCAGTCACAGTCAAATCTGCCATCAGAAGACTGAAGGAATTGAAAGACCAGTAAAATCTTATCAAATGTCTGTAGCCCATAGTCCAAATAAATGGGTTAATTTATTGAAAAAAAAAATACATTAAAACATGTAAATGTTAATTTGTGGTGTTCTAAATCAATCTACATCCAGCAAGGATGTATTTTTATTTGAGTGTGACACTGTTGGGTTAGAATTCCGAGAAGTTAAGTAAATTACTCAGGGTCATGGAACCAGTATATGTTAAGAAGCAAAGCTAGGAACTCAAGTATTCCCTGTTTCAAGACTAGCTCTCTATACACTCTGATATACTGTGACTCAGAGGAAAGTTAATCCCGAAGGAACAGAAAAGAGAGAAAAAGTATATTCAATTTATCTTGGTTATTAGGTTTAAAATGATTCTTTTCGACTTTTCTCATAACTCCTTTTCATTGTTGGCTTTCCTAAGTAACCAATAGTTATCCATGCTGTGTTTCCCACATTGTGCTAAGTAAAAAAAAGTCCTCTACTCTGAGTCAAAACTGAATTCTAATTGCAGCTCTGAGAGCTTGGGCAAATCACTTTTCAACTCTGATCCTTAAGTTCAGCTGTATGACAGAGATTGGTAAATTTTCCATCTGAGCATTTACACATCAGAAATCTACAAATCAGTATTTGATTTCTTGTTTTACTGATTGTCTAGAGTTTTAAAGGTGATAGAGAAAATGTTAATGACACAGATTAAATTTTAAAATGTGTCCTACATACTCTTTATCATTTTACATTTACCAGTGCACTCCTCTTAGGGTTTCTTTTCCATCAAGTAAAGGAGTGTGGATTTGTTAATCTCTCAGGTGTTTTTTTCTGCTATTTAAACCACAGATCAGGTAACATCTCTATTTTAACAACTCTAGTAGATCCTTGTTGTCACTAGAATGAAATATAAATTCCTCTGTTTGATATTTGACATTATGTCAGAGGTGAGATTTGAAATCAGGTGTTCCTGACTCAAAGAGAGGAATCCTCTAAATCTCATCTTCTGTTGACTAAATCTCAAATTCATTTAATCTTCACAATTTGGTTCCAGTTTCTCTTTCCAGATTGATCTCTCATTGCTCCCTCTCATGCAGTGTGTTCCAGCCAACTTAATCCACATAATGTACCACAAAGGCAGCATTCCATCACCCACACCCATGCCTTTGCATAAGCTCTCTTCCATGTCTAGAATGTTCTCCTTCCTCTCTTCTACCTCTTCTTAGAATCCATAGATCTGTTCAAGGTTCAGTTCAAATAACACCTCCAACCGAAATCTTTTCCATGATTCCCTCAGGTTTCCTAGGGGACTTAATAGATAGAGCGCTGGGCTTGGTCTCAGGAAATGTTATTTGAATCCTGGTAATGCTGCTTCTCTCTGACCTCAAATTTGCTTGGCCTTTCCTTTGCATTTACTTATCTCTGTATGAGTTGGTTGCCCCAGTAGAATTCAGTTCCTTGAGGGCAGGGTCCTCTTCTTTCACTTTTATCTGTGTATCCTCAAGGCAGCAGTAGACAGAGTACACTGGGCTTGGAATCAAGAAGACTCATCTTTATGAATTCATATCAGGTCTCAGATACTTATTAACTGTGTGACACTGGGCAAGTCACTCAACTGTGGTTGTCTCAGTTTCCTCATCTGTAAAATGAGCTGGGGAATGAAATGGCAAATCACTCCAGCATCTTTGCCAAGAAAACCCCAAATGGGATCATGTAAAGTTGGACACAACTGAACAGCAACCACCTCTACCAAGTACAGATTCTGGCATATCTTAGTCCATTAATAAATTACAAATAATACAAATATATATGATATAAAATAGAATGTATTAATAATAATATATATAATAATATAATATTATAGCTGAGATGCAATGAAGTGTGGATTGATTCTCTGCTGCTTGTGTTAATTTTTGCCTAACAATTAGCACCAAGAAAACACAAGTGCTCCATTAGCCACCACCACAATATCCATATGTGGAACCATCAGTTACAGCAAATGGAAAAGTTCTGGATAATGGATAAGTTCACTTACCTTGGTGTGTACTTTCCAGGGATGTCCATACTGATCATGACATTACACATGCATTGCCAGAGCTAGCTCAGTATTTGGGAGGTTCAGAGGGAAAGTAGGAGAGAGAAGGGATATTAGACTGACTACCAAACTGAAGGTCTAAAGAGCCATGGTGCTGACCTCATTGTTGTATGTATGCCTGTGAAACTTGGACAGTCTACCAGCACCATGTCAGGAAACTGAATCATTTCCATTTGAGTTGTCTTAGAAAGATTCTGAAGAATATCTGGCAGGATAAGATACCAGACACTGAGGTAATTTCTCAAACTATGCTGTCAAGCATTCAAACTCTGCTGCAGAGAGAGCAGCTCCCACGGGCTGGTTATGTTGTCTGAATGCAAAACATATGCTTGCCAAAAAGACTTTTATGGAGAGCTCATACAGGGCAAGCACTCACATGGTGGTGAGAAAAAAACAATACAAGGATACTCACAAGGTCTCTCTCTTTTTTTTTCTTTTTTGCTTTTTGGAGGGCAATTGGGGTTAAGTAACTTGCCCAAGGTCACACGGCTAGGTTTTTGTTTGTGTGTGCATTAAGTGTCTGAGGCCGGATCTGAACTCAGGTCCTTCTGACTCCAGGGCCGACGCTCTACTCACTGTGCCACCTAGCCACCCCCACAAGGTCTCTCTTAACTTTGGAATTGATTGTGTAACATGGGAGACACTAGCTCGGGACTGCTCACTATGGAGTGCCCTCATTAGAGAAAGGACTGTGCTCTATGAGGAAAGCAGAACTGAAGTAGTTCAAAAGAAACATGAGATGTGAAAATTGAGAGAATCCACCCCAAATGTTCACAAGGACTATTTGTGCCTGACCTGTGGTAGAGCATTCCAAGCTCATATTGTTCTGATCAGACACAGACACACTGAAACTTGACTCTAGCATAGTGACATGATTTTGGTTCTCTTTGAGAATGAAGGACAACAACCAACCAACTGGTGTAATGATATCAATATAAATAATAAATAAATTCAACTGATGAATTGAATTTTTTTAAAGGCATAAAAGACATGGTCAGTTCTTAGAAATCCCATGCTTTTGGATCCAGCTGCACAATTTGATAGGTATAGGAAGTAAATTCCCTTTAGCAACATAAATTAACAAGTGTTCTATAATTTTGAATCTTAGAAAATGTTCTGGGGCGCTAAAACATTGAGAGATTTGTCCAGGATCACACAGCTAAATGGTGTCAGAGGTGAGACTTGAAATCAGGTGCTGAACTGATTCTCTAAATCTCATCTCTTACTCACTAAATCTCCCAGCTGCCTCCCTACCTTTGTTCCATTCTTCACAAATCCTCAGAAGGAAAACAATTCGTGTTTGATACTAAGCTTCCACACGCTTCCAATAGTCTTCCTGCAGGTTCATAGGTGTAGACTTTAACTGTCTACCAGACACCAAAACAAGCAGCCAATTTAAGCAATTCAGTCAAGCAATGAGTCGATTCAGAGATGAAGTCAAATCAGCATTTGGACACCATCAACTGGTTGTTTGCACTGGCAAGTCAGTTTAGTCTCAAGGGCAGCACTGAGCAGATACTCACCCTTGAAAACTAGCAATGGGTGGTTATAATCAGTCCAAATTTGTGGCAATGTGTGGACTCTGAGATTGCCTTGAGTGATCTGTCACCAAGATTTAGAGCAGAAAGCTATTTTAATCATAAAAAATAGCTAAGATTTACATAGCATTTCTTTGTGCCATACACTGTACTGCATGCTTTACAATTATTATCTCATTTAATACTCACCACAAGCCCAGAATCAGGGGAGGAAGGTGCTATTATTATCCCCATTTTACAGATAAAGTAACTGAAGCAAGCAAAGGTTAAGTAACTTTCCCAGGGTCACACAGTCAGTAAGTGTCTGAGGCAAGATTTAAATTCAGGTCTTCCCGACTCCAAGTCCAGTGAGCTATCTATTGGACCACCTAGCTGGTCTGCCTTCTCTTTATATCCCCTACCACAACCCCAAACACTGTTGTGTTAATCTAAAAAAGTTGTCACTGCCTGCATGAGCTCTTTAAAGTATGGTATTTTTATTGGCACGCTGTCACTTTCAATTGTCTGACTCTTGGCGGCCCCATTTGGGATTTTCTTGGCAGAAATACTAGAGTGGTTTGCCATTTCCTTCTCCAGCTCATTTGACAGATGAGGAAACCAAGGCAACCAGGGTAAAGTAACTTGCCCAGCATCACACAGCTAGTAAATGCCTAAGGCTGGATTTGAACTCAGTTCTTTCTGACTCCAGGCCTGTCACTCTATACACTGTGCCACCTAGATGCCCAAAGTATGGTCAGTTCTATTCATTTCTTTTCATCTCTCTATAGCAGCCTCTAGCAGTGTCTCACCTAGAGTAGGGATTTAAGCACATTTGGGGATCTCATGGCCAAAATGTTCTCATCAGTTAGCCAGCCTACTGATGATGTGCCTCTCCATGATTAGATAGATTTGTCCTTGAAAACAGATTCGGTTATCAGAGAAATCCTCAAAGCTTTACAAGCATATTAGGACCTAACAGAACTCCTGATCCCCTGGCAGAGCCTCTGAGAACACGTGCTCACCTTGGTGCCACAGCCAGGTATTGGAGTAAGAATGCTCTAGGTGGATGATGTTAGCATGATTAAATCAACCCAAGTCACTGCAGAACCTCCTGGAAGAAATCTGCAATTACCCAAGACAGTCTGACCTGCTTCCCACAGAAGGTAGACCAAGTGGAGGAAGAATCCTAGATGTATGTCTATTGCTCAAATGTTAGCATGCCTTTAGATTACCACTGTAAGAGAGCTCATTCTACGATATGTACATCTGTCATCTATAGGTCAAAAAGTAGAGAGGAGAATAGATCACTTTGGGAAATGTGCAACTCTGTTATTGAGTCATGAAAAGCAAAGGCCAGGCTCTTTGATATTAACATGTTGTCATTGTTGCAATAATAATAGCAAGATGTGTGAGACCGCCACCTCCAAAAAACTCAAGTTGAGTAGGATGTAGAAGGCAATGAAAAGGTGTATGGGGCATGTGAGTAGATGGCAACATATAACCAATGAGGGACTCTAAAAAAGAACAATAATAAAGGATGCCATATGTTATCAAGAAACTGTATGAGAGGAAGAGAAGATGGCTTGGTCAGGTAACAAGACAGATGACAGTAGACACCCAGATTACTCCACTGGTACCTCCTTGATGTCAAGAAAAAGCCAGGAAGACACAAAGCAAGTTGAGTAGACCCTTTCTGGAGAACTTTTGAGGGAACGTGGATAACAGTTGCAAAGGACAAGCTTCAATCTAAAAGATGAATTGAAATAGGTATCATCCTAAAGAACTCCCTAATCAATGAGATGACAGATAAAATAGTGAGTAGGACTTTCAGCTTAGTCAATTTATTTTTAAAAGCAACATATCTGGATCATTGGAGAAGTAAATGGCAAACCACTGTAGTATCTTTGCCAAGAAAACCCCATGGACAGTATGGGCCTCAGAGACATGAAGAGTCAGACATGACTGAACAACTTAACAAGAATATTTAGATCATAGGATTTAGAATCTAAGGAAAAGAGCTGTAGTTCACCCTCCTCCCATTTTATGAACAAGAAAGCTGAGGCCATAGAAAAGAAATGACTTGGGACACTGGACAAGTTACTTCTCCTTTATGTTTTCAGCTATCTTATCTACAAAATGAAGGGCATCTTTTGCCATTAGTTAATATCATATCTTCAGGACAGCTGACCAATGGGCTTACCATTATGAGATTAAACATGTGACTTCAGAACTTTAAACCAATTTCTGTAATGAATATTGATGTAAAAATGCTAAATAAAATACCAGAGCTTGGAGATTATAGCAATATATTATAAGAATTATATACTATGACCCTGTGGGATTAATACCAGGAGTGCAAGGCTGGTTCAATATTAGGAAAACTATCAGCATAATTGACCATATCAATAACAAAACCAACAGAAATCATATTATTATCTCAACAGATGCAGAAAAGGCTTTTGGCAAAAATACAACACCCATCCCTATCAAAAACACTAGAGAACATAGGAATAAATGGAGCTTCTCCTAAAATGATAATCAGTATTTATCTAAAACCATCAGCAAGCATTATTGTAATTAAATCTTTTGCTCAAATCCTTCCCAATAAGATCAAAAATGGAACAAGAATGCCCATAGTACCACTATTATTCACTATTGTACTAGAAATGCTAGCTATAGTAATAAGAGAAGAAAAGGAAAACAAGGAATATAGATTAGGGAATGAGGAAACAAAACTATCACTCTTTGCAGATGATATGATGGTATACTTAGAGAATCCTAAAGAATCAGCTAAAAAACTTGTTGAAATAATTAACAGCTTTACCAAAGTCACAACATATAAAATAAACCCACATAAATCATCAACATGTCTACATATCACCAACAAAGTTCAACAGCAAAAGATAGAAAGAGAAATTCCATTTAGAATAACTATAGACAATATAAAATACTTGGGAGTCTACATGCCAAGACAAACCCAGGAACTATATGAACACAACTATAAAACACTTTTCACACAAATAAAGTCAGATCTAAAAATATTGGGAAAAATATTGGTTGTTCATGGGCAGACTGAGTCAATATAATAAAAATGACAATTCCACCTAAATTAATTTATTTATTCAGTGCCATATCTGTCAAATTACCAAAAAAATTTATTCTGTGGAGCTAGAAAAAATCACAAAATTTATCAGGAAGAATAAATGGTCAAGCATATCAAGGGGATTAATGAAAAACAATGTGAAGGAAGGTAGCCTAGCTGCACTAGATTTCAGATTGTATTATAAAGTCATAATAAGTGATAATCATCAAAACAATCTGGTATTGACTAAGTAATAGGGTGGTGAGAAAAGATTAGGTACACAATACATTGCAGTAAATGACCATAATAATCAAGTGTTTGATAAAACCAAAGACCTAAGCTTTTGGGATAAGAACTCACTATCTGACAAAAATTGCTAGGAAAACTAGAAAACAGTTTGGCAGAAACTAGGTATAGACCAAAATCTCACCCCATATACCAAGATGAGATCAAGTGGGTTCATGATTTAAATATAAAGGGTGAAATGCGGCCTCAGAACTTAATACAAAAAACTAGCCATGTGATGTTGGACAAGTCACAACCCCAATTGCCCTCCAAAAAGCAAAAAAATTAAAAAATAAAGATAAAGGGTGATACTCTGGGCAAATTAGAGCAGCATAGAATAATTTACCTTATCTTTGGACAAGTGAAGAATTTATTACCAAACAAGAGATAAGAGAGTATTACAAGATGTTAAATGGATAATTTTGATTATATTAAATTTAAAAGTTTTTGCACAAGGAAAACCAATGAAACCAAGATTAGAAGGAAAGCAGAAATTGTGAGGGAAGGGAGGAGTGCAGAGGAATTATATAACAAGTATCTCTGATAAAGACCCCATTTCTCAGACATATAAAGAACCGAGTCAAATTTATAAGAATATGAGTCATTATCCAATCAACAAATGATCAAATGATATGAACAGGCAGTTTTCAGATGAAGAAATCAAAACTATATATAAAAATGCTCTAAATCACTATTAATTAGAAAAATGAAAATGAAACAACTTTGAGGTACTACCTCACCCCTATCATGTTGGCTAATATGACAAAAAAGAAAAATAATCAATCTTGGAGGGGATGTGGAAAATTGGGACACAAAGCACTGTTCATAGAATTGTGAACTGATCCAATCATTCTGCAGAGCAATTTGGAACCATGCGCAAAGAACAATAAAACCATGCATACCCCTTGACCCAGCAATACCACTACTAGGTCTACATCCCAAAAGGATTTTTTAAAAAGGTGGAACAGGGGAGGGGGAGGGGTGTGTAATGAAATGCAAATTTAAAGATCTTCCCTGCCCCCAGGTTAAGTGTACCTGGAGCCTGTAGTGGGAGGCTTGTTTTTCTGGAAAGCCCACACTTTGATACTTTGTGATTGGTCAAGAAGGTTGTTACATTCTCTGAACCAGGAGAAGGCTATATAAACCCTGATGAGAGTCTTTGCTTTGGGGCTCACTTTGAGAAGTGTTGTGTGATTTGACCAGATGAGACTCCGGAAGCCTTTGAGAGCCCCCTGGCTTTGAAAACCCAGATGTTGATGCTTCCCTCTCTGGTAACTGTGATTTTGGTATTGATAATGGTTGGACAGTTTGGAAGCCTGTCTGTTTGATCTGTCTGTATACTCTGAAGTTCGGGGTGCTGACCTTTTCCCCCTGAACTAGGTAATATATGTTTGTTTGATTAAAGTAAGCTTGTTAACCAAATTTGAGTTGCTTTCCTTTTGAAAAGCAGATCTAAGAACCTGTGTTGACAGCCACCCTGGGGATGTTGGGGTGCTTGCTGCTACAGGGTGGGGAAAGGACCCATATGTACAAAATATTTATAGCACCAATTTTTGTGGTGGCAAAAAATCAGCAGTTGAGGGACTGTCCATCAATTGAGGAATGGCTGAACAATTGCACTATGAGAAATGATGCAGAGTAAAGTGAGCAAAACCAGGAGAACACTGTACACAATAACAGCAATATCATATTGATGTTCAACTGTGAGTGTCTTAGCTTTTCTCAGCAATACAATGATCTAAGACAATTCCAAAAGACTCATGATGAAAAATGCTATCCATCTTCAAAGAAAGAACTAATGGAGTCTGAATGCAAATGAAGCATACTATTTTTCACTTAAATTTTTTTTTCATCTGTGTTTTCTTTCACAACATGACTAATATGGAAATTATGTTTTGCATGATTGTACATGTATAACCTATATAAAATTACTTACTGTCTCAGGAAAGGGGGAGGAGAAGAAGGGAGGGAGAGAATTTGGAACTCAAAATTTTTAAAAATAAATGTTAAAATTTGTTTTTATCTGTGATTTGGAAAAAGAAAATATTCAAATAAAGAAGAGAGGGTAACATCCACACTCCACGCCTAGGACTAGCCTCAAGAAAAACTGAAAACTCAATGTGGTTTGATTTGGGTGTTTTTTAATTATCTCTTCTGTACCCCAACTCTTCCCTCCCCTATCATTCTATCCTGTATCATACTGCCTAATTAGCTAGTGCTAATGACATGTGATAAGATTTAACCTATTATTCCTCAGTCATATTTGCATTTTAATAGAGAAGCTAGAAAATAACAGCAACAGTGAAAACCCCACATGCAACACCTTCAAGAATCAAGGAAATGAATTTCTAATAGTGGAACTTCAGATGCATTTTTAGGTGGCAAGAAGTATTTGTTTTTAATCTGGGAAAGGGTGCTTTTTAGTGCCCCTCAAATTTGTGTCACATAGCTTTGTTATTTGATATGGTGATCCCTGCCTGGCTCTGCAAATGAGTGATGTCTTGGGCATTTTCAAGTGACTATTAGTCACATGAAACTTAAACTTTTGGCTCATTTTTATGCTGACCCTGTTAATCCATCCCCAATCCCTTCCTTGGGCACTGCCAGTTTCTACAAATGATGATCATTGAAGTAATACAACTCAGTTCTGTTTACCTTAAAACAACAAGATGCCATTTGTGAGAAGGGTAAGCTTAACCATTCAGAATGGAAGCATGTATTCAGTGCTGAGTCTGAGTAGAACCAATAATTATGTAACAGAGACAAATGGAGTTTAAATAGGATAGACCCTGCCTTTGGGTAAGGGCAAAGCATTTTAGTCATTCATTAAGATTTCTAGAAGACTGGATACTATCAAATCTTCTGAGTAACATGTGACCCTTAGATCCTGAAAGTTCTTCCTTTAAGGTACTGCTTTTTCAAAAGAACAGGCTGTTGCTTGGTTAAGTTTACTCAAAGTTCTAGGGTTATATTCGGGGATATGCTGGCAAATGTTTAACAACAGGCTCTCTGGAGAACACAAAATACTTATAAATTTAATCTGATATATTAACATTTACTCCACCACTTTAAGTTTAGACAATTAAAAAACAATAAATCAAGTCCTAATCTGTACCATTTGACAGTTCTAATTTACTAGGTGTCAAAATACTCACACTGAAAATTTGACAGCCCTCAAGAGCCTGTAAGAGCTGGATACACCATACTTCTAGTTAGTTTATTTGTTTTACATGTATTTGTTCATTTTGAATATGACAAGCTGTATGAACTGGAGAAATACAGACACCAGAATTGTTCTCTGATTAGAAGACAAATATAATTAACCTGATTATAAACAGAAGGTGGTAATTTGGTTATTAGCCATAAGCGAAGGTGTAGTTGTGCGCAGAGAAGACCCAAACTCTGAGCACAGAAAAATAAGGGGAAAGAGAGAGAAAGAGAAGCACAAAGACATTTAGAAATGCATCAGCTAAGCTAGAAGCTGGAAGTGATGGATACTACCATCGAAGAGTAAATCCACCACCACACAGGAGTAGCTCACAGAATCAAAGAAGTTACCCAGTGAATTGATTAAATTGGCCATACCCAGTAAGGCATTACTGGTCAGGTAAAGCATGAATCAACTTGGCTTAGCATCAGAATGGAAGCATCTCTTCACTGAAGATGCTACATCCATCAAAGAACAGACAGAAAGAAAATAAGTCGTGAATGGCCCTGAGCCGGTCAGTTTTACTCACTCATGTCTCCTTGGCAGGTTTCTGGGTGTGCCCACTTTCCCACAGCTAATAAAGTGCTCTGGTGAAACAATGTAACCCAGGTTTGTGAGTAGACTCTGATACATTTTACTATTCTTGTATTTAATATATGGACATCTGTGACATTATTATTTCTTTTGCCTTGTTGCTAAGACAAATGGTTATACTTAAGTCCTAAAAATGTCATCATTGTGAGTGACTGGTTTGCATAAATGGGAATATATCAGTAGCATTTGAGGGCTGAAGTGCTGAATAGGGAAAGTATGTTTCCTTCTCAACAGGGTTACTCCAAAGACTTTGAAAGAGTCTGTGTGCTGGTGATCCTTCTCTGGGAGCCCAGACCTCCAGTGTGAGGGCAAGGTGGTGTGAGGAGATAGTCCAGAGAGGGAATGGGTTTATCTATGACTTGTGTAAAAGTATGGGTGATCATTCTACGCACCCATTATACTTTCCTAGCATATCAGAATCTTAGTTTGTATTTAATCTTATAAGTTACTAATTTGGGGTTGGGGCGGGGTTGGAACAGACTGCGGAGTTCAAAGAAGTTTTTCAAGGTGACTCAGCTTCTCCAACCTCCCAAACCGCCCTCTTTTCCAACTTCAAAAATCTGTAGTGATTTATAACATGTTAATAAGATTGTTGTTGTTGTTCAGTCGTATTCATAACCTAATTTGGGGTTTTCTTGGCAAAGATACTGGAGTGATTTGCCATTTTCTTTTCCAGTTCATTTTATAGATGAGTAAAGTGAACAAAAAGGGCTAAGTGACTTGCCCAGGGTCACATAGCTAGTAAGTATCTGAAGCCACAATTGAACTTTGGAGTCTTGGAGTCTTTCTGTCTCCAAGTCCAGGACTCTATGCATTGAGTCACCTAGCTGCCTCAATCCCCTACCCCAGATCTGTTGCAATCTAGCATTCTTTTCACCTAGAAATCTTTTGTCTGCCCCAGTCATTAAAGTTCCTGATGGTCTGAATCACACTAAGTAAATGGGCACAATTTACTCAACAAAGAGGAGGTATTTAAGCACAGAAACAATCAAGGGGGATGTTCTTTGTCCATACAAATGCATCAGAAATAAGTTCTATGTAATGTAAATAGAATTCTTTATTGCATTCCTGAAATATTCCATAGCAATGGATTACCAATCAGTACTTCAAATTCAATCCAAAAAAGAATTTTATTAAGCACCTCCTGTGCAAGGCCCTCACAGAGATAAAACAAAAAATTAGGCCCTGCCTCAAGAAGCTTACATTCTTCATCTTGGCCTGGGGGGGGAAGAGGACTTCAGCAGCCAGAGAGCTATGGAAATGCCATTCAGGAAAACGGAGAAAAGAACAGAGCCTCTCAATCAGAAGGAAAATAGAGAAGTCAAGAGGAGGAAACAGCATCCAAGTCACCAATCCATTATTTCCACTCTTGGTAGGTCCCATGCCCTCTGTAATATTCCTTCTCAGAGCAGTCTACCCCTGCTCAGCCCTGCTTTTGAGGGCAATGCCTCTTCAACATTCAAAGTTCTTGGCTCTGAAGGTCAGTGAAGATGATGTATCATTTCCAAGAAAGGAATCATTTTTTTCAATCGAGGGGGTCCCATCCTATTCACATGCAATAGATGTTGCTATGGAGACGGTGGGAAGGGGGGGAGAGGGAAGGGGGAGGTGGATTGCTCTCCCTGTTTGCCTTTCCCCATCAGGATGCTGACAAGTAAAAAGTCTCACACACCAATTTTGCTGGGACCAGCTTGGAGACAAGACTTTCTCCTCTAGTCCCTCCCCTTCCTTCTTTTCTTTCCCTTCTCCCTTCTCCAGCAGCTGGGGAGTGGGGAGGATTTGACCCCCAGAGTCCCACTCCTCTTATCGAGGCAGACATCTGAGCTACATCACAAAACAAAGGTTAGATTCATAGTTTGAAGGACCAATAGAAATAAAGCTCCAGATTAATTTTGATTCTGCCTTTGGGATTTTAGCTATGAAACCTATGAATGGCTTATGATTATGCCCTCAGTTGCTGACTTAAACTTATGTACATATATAGATACATGTGCATATATTAACATTTTCTGAGCCAATGTAAAGCTACAACAGAAATTCTAACGCTAATAACAAGAGCAGTAAGATTAATAATAATGACTCACATTTATATAGTGCTTTAAGGTTGGCAAAGTAGAAAACCATCTATGTCCAGGGAGTTTATTGCAGTCTAAATCAGATAGACAAGAAAGCCATAAGGAGTCCAAGGGGAGGCTGGGGAAGATAAATGGCAAATAGGACTGAAGAATGAAATGGACCATTAAATCCATCACTGCCTTACCTTCGGCAAACAAAGGAAAGGAAAGATGCCCCCCAGAAGAACACTGATTGAGAGCTAGGAATTACAGCCAAGATCATTTACACCAGAGGGAAACCTGAGGCCTTGAGGCCACATGTGGCCTTCTAGATTCTTGGGTGTGGCCTTTTGACTGAGTCCAAGTTTTATAGAACCAAATCCTCTTAGGAAGAGGATTTGTTCTGTCAAGTTTGAATTCAAAGGGCCACACTTGAGGATCTAGAGGGTCATATGTGACCTTGAGGCCACAGGCTCCTCACCCCTGATTTAGACCAACTTCCTCATGTGAGGAGCAGATAAACTGAGGCCCAGAAGGAGAGGTAAACTTCTAGGTCACAGAAATAGGAAATGGAATGACTGGGATTAGAACTCAAGTCCTTTGATTTTAAGCCCACTGGTTTTTGTATATAACATTGCTGTTCATAAATAAGGAGAGACATTAGATGTTGAGGAAGAACCCAGGCCAAGCAGTCATTTCTCCTATAGAGAAATACTCTAGAAGTTCATAAATCTATTTGGAAGGGTTAAGAGGGAAGAACATGCTCTAGCTGAATTGTTTAAATTAAGTCCAGCCTGCCCCAACAATAAAGGAAGGCATCCCATCCCAGGAAGCCCTTCACTATAGGTAACCTCACCTCCACCACTTTATGAGCCAAGTACAAAGTAACCACAGCTGGTATTACCACAGTGGTCATCCTGAACCCACCTGAGAATCTCAGAGCCAAGCAAAGGAAGGACTTTATACATCATCCAGGTCAACCAGCTCATTTTCAAGACAAGGAAACCAAGACTGAGATTATATCATTTGATCCATGTGACAAAACATTAGTTGTATGTTGTTTTGTTGTTGTTCAGTCATTTCAATCATGTCCAACTCTTTGTGACCCCATTTTGGGGTTTTCTTGGCAAAGATACTGGAGTGGTTTGTTTGACTTTTCTTCCTCCGGCTTATTTTACAGATGAGGAAACTGAGGCAAATAGGGCTAAACAAGGATCATAGCCTGGTTCAAACCCAGATTTTTTTCTGCTTGAGCCCAGGAAGAAAAGCTGGAATGAATTACTAGGCATTGGAATGGGATAAATTCAGGCTGGATGGATAGAAAACTTTCCAACAACTACAGCAATCCAAAAAATAAAATAAGCTATTTCAGCAGGGAGAGGATCTCTCACTCCCTGGAGATCTTCAGACAGAGGCAGGATGATCATTTGAGGGTAGATTGTAGACAGGGCTTCTCATTCAGGTATGGTTGGACTAGGTAGCATCTTCCAATTATAAGATTCTGTCTGCTGACTCCCTAATCAACATTGTTCCCATTTATGTCATTTTCAGCTCCTCATTCTTCATAGTTCTATGTGGAAAGTCTCCTGGTAATCATAGAATTTAAAACTGGATGGGCCCTTGGAGGCATCTAGACCAGGGCTTCCTAAACTTTTTCTACTCACGACCCCTTTCCATGTTTCAGCAGCATGTTGGCATTGTGTGGCCTGAGGACGTGCACAGAGCAAAGAGCCTATGCTTTGTGTTCAGAACCAAGACTGCAGTAAAGAAAGTTGGGGGCTACAACACCCGCAAGCACTACCAGAAATACCTCAGATTCATTACACCTTTGATTTTTAATTAATTTTTAGTCATTGTGCATTCAGAAAACTTTTACTGTTGCCAAATTTTTCATGACCCTGTGACCCACAGTTTAAGAAATGCTGAATTCTAGACCAACCTCTACTGAGATTCCCCACTCTAGATGTGTCTCCAACAGATAGCCTTCTAGACTCTGCTTGAAGACTTTCAGGAAAGAAACAACTACCAGTTCCTGAAGCAACCCATTCCACTTTGGGAATACTTTATCTGTTCAGAAGCTTCTCATTACATCAAAGTTTACTCGGAATACTTTTCTTTCTTCAAACTCCTCTCTTGTACAATACACGTTATATAAATACTAGAGGTAAAGAGTTGATAGCTCCCTGATAGGCTTATGTTGGCCCCCCTTGTCCAGTGACAAATTCAGCTTCCATATCTTCTTGCCTTACCCTAACCCAGTGGCTCCTATCTCTGTAAGTATTCTATATCTGTGAGTGTGGGAGAGAAGCAAGAGCTCCAGTCTTCAAAACCTTCTCCCCCTAACAAAAGCTTTCACAGTCAATCAGTTCCTATCTGCCTCTCACCCTTCTGTTTTTAAGGGAAGTGGATTCTGTGAGTTTGGGAGAGAAGCAAGAGCTACAGCCTTCAAAAACAAATTCTCCAAATTGCTCCTCATACAAGGACCCTGGGATTGGATGCCTCCTGTCTTCCTCCAATCCCCCTCTCCCCCCTCCTTTGAACAGGTTGGTTAAATGGTGCTGTTGTTTTAGGGGTCCTCTTTCCCAGAGCATCCATCCCCATTCAGAGAACTTACTTTAATGCAGATCCCTTTATGGCCCTCTGTAATGGCTTCTTCATCAGATTTAAGGTATTGTATGTCACTCAGCAAGCCAAACAAGAGCAGAATACAACTCACTCTGACGTTTATAGGATTCTGTACTTAATGTCTCTTAGACTCCACTTCCTAAATTACTCTCATAAAAATGGAGGGGAGACGGGGAGGGTTGGGGAGCCATTTCTCTCAAGTTCCACCGAGCTACTCGGAACAAGGCCAGAAGATCCTGTTTCAATCAGTTAAATACAAAATAAAAATTAAGGGAGGGAGAAACACAACTCAACTCCTTGGGACATTTCATTTGTCTGTAACTGAGAATGAGCAAAAATGCAAAGCAACCTACAGCCTCTCAGCAATTTTGTGAAGTCATCTTCCTGATGGAGGTAGGCAGGAGAGTAACAAGCAGAATGTGAGAGTGAAAAAATCTCCTTGCTGGATGAGAGGGTTCCATTGTAGGCAAAAGATACTCGTTTTATTCTTATTGCTCCCAATATGGGAATAGACCTTTTCTTTTCTTTTTTTTTCCAATGTCTGGATAGGTTTAGGAAAAAGGGAGGCCCATCCATGGCAGGATGGAGATATAGTTTAATTAGATCTATTTGGGATGATTTTCTATCCTCCTTCCTCACCACAAGGGACTCCATACAACTAGTGTTATTCAGGATGGCTGCCCCAGTAATAGTAATGGCACACGAGTCATTTTTATCTGGAAGCAAATTTCAAAAGCAAAGAACTGTGAGGATAACATAAAATAACAACTTATATTTGTATGGTACTTTAGATTTGCAAAGCACTGAACAGGTATTATTCTCATGGGAGCTTCCAAACAACTCTACTACTAAAAGCATTATTATCACCATATTACAGATAAGAATATTGAGACATGGCGAAGTCTCTCCGTGATTTGCTAAAAGGTCACATAGCTAAGTCTCAGATTTGGGATTTGAACTCAGGCTTTTCTGACTTCAGATTCAACACAGACACAAAACAGTAAGACATAGTAACTCAAAATGATTTTTACCTTTTGGTCCCTCTGAAAGGTTTAGGGACCAGCAGGAGTCTCTAGTCCACTCCATTGAATGACGTGAACTAGTAGACAGTGAACAGACCCATAAGGATCCTTAACACAAGGGCACCATTATGTTCGGAGGAAAACTATAAATAATATCACTTCTAAAAGAAGATTAGGCCACACCTCCACACAAAAGAGATTAAATCCATCATCCTACATCAAGGCTTGCTGAGTACCTACCATGGATGGCAGTGTTCTGCCAGGCACCGATTCCCACTAAAGCAAAACATCTGTATGTGTCAAGTGAGTGAGGACAGCTGACATTTATATCACTCTTTCGATTTTGCAGAATACTTGCCTCACATCAACCCTGTGAAAGAAGGAAGGCAAGGATTCTTCTGCCCCACTTTATAGATGAGAAAACAGAGTTTCAAAAATGTTACATTAGTTGCCTTGGGTCACAGAGTGGGTAAATGTCAGAGCCAAGATTCCAGCCCCGGTCTGTCAACTCCACGAGTTTTGGTCCCTCTTTGATATCAAACTATCTCTCAAATGAGTGACGCCAAGTAACAGCTTTGAATGTCTCCATTTTGCTCTCATAAAGACAAGACTTAAATCAGGATGATGACAGTATGTATAGATAATATACATACTTGGTCCTTCCATATCCCAGAATAAATAAACTTTGAAAAGTAATACATATCATACATATACATCAAAAGCTAGAGAAGACCTTAATCATTATCTAGTCCAGTGTCAAACTCAAATAGAAACTCCCTAGGCAGCATAGTGACTTAAAAAGCCACCAATTAACACCAACTATGTTGTATTGTATTTTTATTTATTTTGTTAAATATTTCCAATTACATTTTAATCTGGCTCAGGGCACTTGGGCAGCCAGAGTTTGACACTTCTGAATTCTACTCCAATTATTTCATTTTACAAATAAGGAAATTTAGCACCTAGAAGTCTTTTGGTAGTATATAGTCTCTACCCTGTGCACCCCAAGGGAAGGACAGTTCTATACTTGTGGTCTAAACTAGGGCAGTCCAAGTTCACACCTAGCCTAATCCAGATGTTGGGTTTTTTGTTGGTTACTTAAGTTATTTAGTTTTTAGCCACATGTGGCTTATCTAAAAGGAAGTCTTTTATTTTTGTTGATTTGGTGGATCATAGTCCTTGCTGACTTCTTGAAAGTTTTTCTCATTTTCCTTTTCATCTGGTTGGTGATTCTCAGCTTCAGCGACTCCATCTGTTGGTAAATCTTGAGTTAGTGGAATAGCTCCTGGTCAGCATCGTGATTTTCTCAGCAGGCAAAACAAGCCCTTCTCAGATGGTGGAGGCCTCAGGATTGTTTGCCCTTCTTTTAGGCACTAGAGAAAAACTGATCACAAACTAAGGTAACAATTTTGCCAGGGAAATTCTAGTTTCTTATTTCCAATGCTGGATTGACATTAATTCTAGGAAGCATCAAGGGCAGAATGAGACAGAGGGAGACTGACAGATATAGACTAAGCATTTACTTTGTGCCAGGCCTGTGTGGAGATCCAGGGATATAAATACAAACAAACAAGACAGTCCCTTTCCTCAAGGAGCTTTGTTGTTATTTAGTCATGACAAACTCGTCACTCCACTTGGGGTTTTCTTGACCTGGCACTCTATCCAATACACCACCTAGCTGCCCTCAGTCCAACCTGTGCCTGAATTAAAATCCCCTCTACAGCTCACTCAGTAACTCATTATCCAGACTGTGCTTTTAAGACTTGAAAAGGGAGGAGCCCACTATCTACTAAGGTAGTATTTTGCCATTTCCTTCTTCAGCTCATTTTACAGATGAGGAAACTGAGGCAAACAGGGTTAAATGAGTTGCCCAGGGCCACACAGCTAGCATGTCTGAGGCCAGATTTGAACTCAGGAGGATAAGTCTTCTAGACCAAAGGCCTAGGTATCTACCCACTTTGCCACCTAGCTGCCCCTCAAGGGGCTTGTTACATCCAAATAAGGAAAGATAATACATAAAGGAGATCATGAGAGTAAGAGTGGGGAGGAGAAAGAATGACCCCACACAACTAGTGGTGAAGAAATAGGAGAAAGCGGCTCCCTGGGAAGATATGCTCCAGGCCCCCCAATGCACAAACAAATTGGATTGTTTGCCATGTGGATTAACTTATCTTAGATCTTATTTTCTCTTATAATTGGTGTTGGCATAGTTTGCAAAACATTTCATAGTTTTTAATAGTTTTTCAACAGTTTGGGCTTCAAACAAAACATCCTCCAATTCCTGAGGATCCAACGCCCTTTCACAGAATCTCTGAGTCAGAAGGGTCCTCAGAAGCCAGCTAGGCCCACATGCCATTGTTCTCATTCAGTCATTTTTCAATCATGTCCAATTCTTCATGATCCCATTTGGGGTTTTCTTGGCAGAGATACTGGAGTGGTTTGCCATTTCCTTCTCCAGCTCATTTTACAGAAGAGGAAAATGAGGCATACAGTATTAAGTGACTTGCCCAAGGTCACATAGCTAGCAAGTGTCTGAGGCCGGATTTGAACTGGGGTCTTCCTGATTCCAGGCCCAGCACTCTATCCACTGCACCACCTAGCTTCCCCTGGTCCAACCTGTACTGGAATTAAAATCCCCTCTACAACTAACTGGACAACTCATTATCCAGACTGTGCTCTAAGTATTCAAAAGAGGAGGCTCGGCTATCTGCTAAACTAGTGTATTCCACTTCCGGACAGCTCTGTTAGAAAGTATTCCTGTACATGAAATCTAATTCTCTCCAACTTCTACCCATTGCTTTCACTTCCACTCTGTGGGGACAAGCAGAATGGATCTCATTGCCCCTTTCCTCATGACAGCCTTTAAAGTGTAGAAATTCAGATTCCAATAACATTCCAGATCAAGTAGGGACCCAAGCCTTGAAAACCTTGGTGTCTCTTCATCTCATCACATCTTGGGCTTTTACATTCCTCTCATCAACTCGTGAGCAAAGTCATATGCTTTTTTCCCATTTAACTGTTCCCCGTCCTACACTGGCTGGTAGGAGACAGAATGACACTGTTCTAAATATCATCACCATAATTTTCCTGCCATTCATATCACACTTGATGGTTTGCAACATGTTTTATGGAATCTCATTTAATCCTTAACACTACTTATGTGAGATATATATATAACAGGAGAGATTAAGTGATTTCCTTCTATTTACAGATATAGGATTCTAAGAGCTTATAACTTGCCCAATGTCAAATGTCTAGTAAGTGACAGGGCTAGTTTTAGCCCAATTCTTCTACCCCCACATAAAGGGCCATCTCCTATATCACAGCAACCTTGATTGAGTTTGTCAACAAAGAAATAAATGCTTGGCAAAGGTATGTTTACCACCGTCATCGAAGATTTCCTAGCATGTCAAAACAGAAGAAGAATATCATCCTCATTGCATCAAGACTAAAATGAGTCTGTTTGTGACATGAAATGTGCTTATTCCTATGGCTATGTTGGGAAGGAAGGACACTGGACAATATAAACCTTCCTCAAAGTAACCTATTCTCATACAAAAGTTTCGTCTAACAATCTATACTGGAAAACAAAGTGGATAAAAAATATATAATTTGGATTGTGATGTGCAGCTAGACAGGCAGTCAATGAATTATTTTAATAACATATGTATTTGGGGGAGGAAAAATGCCAGTAGGTAAAGAACCACCCTAGAATTGAGCAAGAAGGAAAGATCAGACTAGACCAAAATTAAGAAAATGTCCAGGGTTTTAAATGACCCTAAACTATTTCACACTGCAAAAGGCCATGTTGTATTAATATTATTATAAATTTAATAAGCATAAACAAAAAATATAAATATCTAGACAAGAGTTTTATATTATATATGAAACTTTAAGCTCTTCATATAAGTAATTTTAAGGGTACATATTAACTTAGAACAAGATAGTAACAAAATTATCTTTTTTGTCTCTGTGCCAACTTTGGAACTCTTCCTTTTTTGCTGTTTTTATTAAAATTACTATTTACATAGTTTTCATCATTATGTAAATTCATAAATTTAGAGTTAGAAGGGGCCTCAGAGATTACATCTAGTTCCACAAACCTCATCTTACAGATGAGGACCCTAAAGTCTATAAGGTTAAGTGGTAGCCAGAATAAGAAATTACAGATGGAAAACACTGTGGTACACTTATACTTTCAAGATACCAAAAAACCAGGTGTGTATGGCATCTTCAGCTTCACCAAACAAGTTCATGGCTTAAAGTCAAGATGACCTAGATTAGATTTTTGCCACAAATACTATGTGCCCCCAAACAAATCACTCAGCCTCAGTATATTCATCTGTAGAATGGGATAATAATACAGTATCTCTAGTATCTGCCTTAAATAATTGTTTTAGGTTCAAATGAGATGTTCAATGTAAAATGTTTTCTTAACCTTGAAACATATAGGTGATGGAGGGGGAGGGTTGGTTCTCTTTTTAATTTTTTTGTCTTTTTAAAAATTTAAGTAGCATTTTATCTTTTCCACAATTACATATTAAGTAATTTTTAGCATTCATTTTTATAAGATTTTGAGTTCCAAATTTTTCTCCTTTCCCTCCTCTCTTCTGAAAATGGAAGGAAATTAAATGTGGTTTATATATGTGCTATCATGTGAAATGTATTTCCATATTCATCACAGTTGTGGAAAAAGAGACAGATCAAAAGGAAATAAAACCATGAGAAAGAATAAAATAAGTGAAAATATACACTCGGATGAACATTCCAAGTCCATCAGTTCTTTATCTGGAGACGAATGGCATTTTCCTTGTGAATCCTTTGCACTTTTCTTAGATCATTGTGTTACTGAAAAGAGCTGAGTCGTTCAGAGTTGATCATCACAAGATGTTGCTGATTCTCTGTACAATGTTTTCCTGGTTCTGCTCAATAAATAATTCCTTTTTTAAATTTTTTTTGGCTTCTTTTTGAGGGGGGGAGGCTGGGCAATTGGGGTTAAGTGATTTGCTCAACATCACATGGTTAGGGTTAAGTGTCTGAGGCTGGAATTGAACTCAGGTCCTCCTAACTCCAGGGCTGATGCTCCATTCACTGCACCACCTAGCTGCCCCTAAATAAATAATTCTTTTATAGCTCTTTAAGATTGATCAAGTACACAAATGATCTCATTTGAGCCTTACAAGAGTCATATGAGACGTCAAATAAATGTGAAACTAAAGAGAATGAGAATAAACAATGAGCAACCAGTATTCTCCATTGATATCCTCACAATGTCAAGAGAAGGCAGAATTAAGCCACTACCACCATGTTAATTCAAGTGATCTCCCTTCCCCCTCTCCTAGTTATATGTGCCATCCATCTCATAAGGGGTGACCACAGTATGTGCCAATCCAAATATAAGGTGATTGTAGTATGCTCCAGTCAAGTAGGAAAGGGAAGCCCCATGCACTTTGATACCCTTTTTAGAAATCTGCATCTACATGGATTGTAAACTCATCTCTGAGATAACACTAGCCCATCTGGTTTTAGAAATGTGACAGGTCCTGACAGGTCAGGACAAACTTCTCTTTTTATAAAATCATCTTTCAAAACAAAGGAGTTTGAACTTGGTGTCTGGCCATATATTCAAGGGGCTTTATGCCTTGGGTGCTACAATAAACTGTTTATCTCATTTTACTGAGCTTTCCTGTTTCATTACAGTGAAGCCCTAACCAAGATTTTCTTTAAACAAAGGAAGGTATCTAATAGGTTGGATGGAACCTGGGGGAATTTAAAGTATTAGAACAGCAAGTGGTTAATTGGGAGAATCCTCATTAACTCCATCTTGACTCAGTTTTGGAGTTAACTCAGTCCTCTTTCTATTCAATTATGGGTCTGGTCCAATGTCTCATAAGAAAGCTTTATTCATGGGGCAGCTAGGTGGCACAGTGAGTAGAGCATTGGCCCTGGAGTCAGAAGGACCTGAGTGCGGATCTGACCTCAGACACTTAATGCACACACAAACAAAAACCTAACCGTGTGACCTTGGACAAGTTACTTAACCCCAATTGCCCTCCAAAAAAGCTAAAAAAAAAAAAAAGCTTTATTCAATTATAGGAATTGTCAGAAAACCTTACTGCATTGTTTGAACCAAGCCTTGCATAGTTGGAAAGCACCCCTACCTGCTGCTTAGAGACCCTTAACTAAGGATATAGGTTATGCTGACCAGAAACCCAGTCAGATCCCAAGATCAATGCAAGGAGTTTTCTCACAATTATACATTTCAAGCAACCCATATGTCTGAAAACTGACCCCATACTGATCAATAAGTTACTGTTTCCTTATTCCTTTGACTGAATTAAAGACACTTGAGGGGGTGAGACATTTCTATTTCTGATATCAGGAAAATGTATCTGTTTGCTTTCCCCATTCCATTTTGGAAAATCCCTAATCTATCCTCCAATTAGAAATCAGATCACCTAATTTTGTATCCTGTTAATTGTTTTCTTTCAATTAATTGGTGTAATTTGATTGCTTTATTGTATAAAAATCTATCTACCCCATATTCGGGGTTCAGCCCTAAGTTGAGGAAGTCTGGTCCTGATTTGCTAGGCACCTGACATGCATTACTTAATAAATCAATCTGCTTGGAAGCTCGAATCTTTGTTTCTTCAGTCATTTCATCTTTTACTGGCCACAAGCCCCCATGGCAAACTTTTGGCCAGCCATGGACAAGAGTCACACAAAATGGGCAAATGTAATTTGGCCATAATGTCTATCATTGCAGGAAAAAAAAACAATCAATGAAATTGGAGATCTATTTAAGCATTGGGTATTATTATTAAGGTAACAATAATAGTTCATGTTTACATAGCACTCACTATGCTCCAAGCACTTTCCTAAGGACCTTAGGATTATTATTTCATTTGATCCTCACAACAGCTCTGGGAGGTAGGTATGCCCATTTTACAGATGAGGAAACTGAGGCAAAGTTAAATGATTTGTCTAGGGGCACACAACTAAGACACATTTGAGACCAGATTTGAATTACAGGTCTGGTGCTCTATCTATTGTGCTACCTAACTAACTGCTAACATTTTGTATAGATCCCTTATTCAGGATATATAGCAAAACACAACCGATCTCTTTGCCCAGAGGGGTTGTGATCTGCTTTAGAGAAAGATCCTTATTAATGAAATTATGAATCTATAAGTATGTCAAAATATATCCAGACTGAGGGATGGCTAGGTGGCACAGTGAATAGAGCACCAGCCCTGAAGTCAGGAGGACCTGAGTTCAAATCCGGTCGCAGACACTTAACACAGAAACTAGCCATGTGACCTTGGGCAAGTCACTTAACCCCAATTGCCCTCCAAAAAGCAAATATATATCTCCAGACCTCATTCACTAGGAAAATAATGATTAATGACAATAATAATAATAATACCTAGCATTTCTATAATGCTTTAAAGTTTGTCAGACACTTTACAAATATCTCATTTTATCCTCACAACTAGTCAGTAGGTGTTATTATTGACTCCATTTTAGAGATGAAGGAACTGAGACAGGGTAGCTTGGCAACATGGCTAGAAGATCAGCCTTGAAGTCAGGAAGTCCATTGTTTAAATCTGCTTTTGTCAATTATATGAGCAGGAGCAACATCCCACAGTCAGTAAGTGTCAGATTTGGGATCTTGGTCTTTAGGATTCCAAGGTCAACTCTCCATTTTGCAACATTACTTCAGGCATCTCACCTAGATAAGGCAGCAGGTTTGAAAAGATCAAGAAAAACTGCTAGGGGCAGGGAAGAAAATTGAAAGATAACATCAAGGGGAAGGAAGAGAAGTACTAATAAGTAAAGAGAAAAATTCTCAAAGCAAAATCATCTTGAGTCATGTAGTGACAAGGTAAAAAAAAAAAAAAAAGTATGCATTCAGTGGCCCATGAGAGTATGACTGTATGACAATTGATGCCCAGAACAGTGATCTTAGATCACAAAGAAAGGTTATGTCATGTTCAATGTAGTTCTTTTAAAGAAAGTGGGAAGTATGCCACAAACTTTAGAAGGATTTTGTTTTTACCAAAATGGTTAATTTTATAAAATGCTTTGATGCTTAGAAGACTATACTTCAGGAAATGGCTGATTAGATTTTTTAAAAAAATCCTTGCATCAAATACCTTTAAAGGGTCTCCTATCTGAGATATATAGGGAATTAACACAAACATATAAGACTAAGAGTCATTTCACAATGGATATGTGGTCAAGGGATATTAATTAATCATTAATAATTCTCAAATGAAAAATTTTAAACTATTAATATATAATATATTAATTATATATTATATTAAATAATTATACACACATATACACACTATTATAGTGTAATGGGAATGGGAATTTGAATATCTTCCCTGCCCTTAATAGACCTAGGGGGGAGTTTGAAGACCTCCCCTGCTTTGAAAATAAACTCTGCCCCCTAATAAGCTGAATGTAATCACATGGAGCCTGTGATGGAGGGAATTTGCTGAAGGGAAGCAGAGCCCACAGGAAGCTGGTAATCAGAACTAGGCAGATGGTAGGAGAGAGAGGAGCTCAGGCAAGGAGATAGAGAGGTTTGTAAGTAAATATTGATCTTATACCGGTTTTGGGGAAGGTTAAAGGATGGTATGGCTCTCTGTGTTATTATGGCTTCTTAATATCTTTTGTACTATAAAGGAATAGGCTTACTGGTTTTAGAGTTCAGTTTTCTGTTGTCTAAATAAATGTTTCAGTTCTTTCCTCTATATGGAGAGTTTGGTATAGTTTGCAATCAAATGTCATGCAATATTGATAGTCACAGTCTTCATTATCATCGTGGGTGCTGTAAATATTGCATTAGGATGAGATAAAGATGAAATAATGTTTGATCTTAGAATCAGTAATCACTAGAGTTCACCAAGGTGAAGGAAAAGGATGGGTGACATGGCAAGACTTGTACCAAGGTAATATCACTTTGGCAGCTGTATAGAGGATGGATTGGAATGTGGAAAGACTTGAGTCAGAGAGAATAGAAGTCTATTGCAATAATACAAGTGAAATGTGATGAGAACCTGCACCAAGAATTACCTATGTCAGTGGAGAAAAGAAAACAGATTTGTCAACTGATCAGATATATGTGGTGAGGTAGAATAAACAATCTAAGATGACACTGAGATTGGAAACCTAGGTGACTAAGGATAGCGTTGTCTTGAATAGTAATAGGAAAGTTTAGAAAAGGGGTATAGGATGAGAGATGTAGTAATAATTTAATTACATCTTTGATGCAATGCATAGCTTATTCAACATTTTTACTCTGCCCCACCCAAATGAAAAGGGTGGAGGTGGCACTCTTACCAGCCATTTCCCTGGAGCATGGAGCCCATATTCTGAAAGCTCTCTGTGTAATTGTGAGGTAGAGGGGGCAGAAATTTGGGTTTTGAAGGGAGGAAAGGAAGGATTTTCCCATTGGCACCTGCATTGTTGCTTGTACGGCCCATGCCCACTCAGGAAGGTAGGTTTAGAGCCTGAACAGCTGATAAGTGGAAATAAAAAGTGCTAAGGACATCTACAAAAATATTTATAGCAGCCATTTTTCTGGTGACCAAGAATTGGGAAATGAGGGAATGCCCATCAATTGGGGCACGACTGAACAAGTTGTGGTATATGAATGTAATGGAATACTATTATTCCAGAAGAAATGATGAGTAGGTGGACTTCAGAAAATCTTGGAAAGACTTATATGAACTGATGCTGAGTGATGTGAGCAGAACCAAAAAAACATTGTACACAGTAATAGCAATATTATATGATAACCAACTTTGATAGAATTAATTCTTCTCAGCAATACAAGGATCCAAGAAAATTCCAAAAGACTCATGATGGAGAATGTTTTCTACATCCAGAGAAAGAAATGTGGAGTCTGAATGCAAATTGAAGCATACTATTCTCTCCTCCTCCTCTTCCTCTTCCTCCTCCTCCTCTTCTTGTTCTTCCTTCTTCCTCCTCCTCATGTTTTTTTTTCCTTTGTTTCTAATTCTTCTTTACAACATGACTAATGTGGAAATATATCGAATATGATCGTACATATATAAGCTATATCAGATTGCATGTCATCTTAGGGAGGGAAGAGTAGAGGGAGAAATTTTAGAACCCAAAATCTTACAGAAGTGAAATGTTGAAAACTAAAAACAAATAGATATTTTTTTAAGTGTTAGGGAATAAGGTCAAGGGTGATCATGTTGGACACAAACCCTATACCTCACTATTTTGGGTATCCTCCTACTTTCTGGTTGGCTAATTGAATCTTCTTGTGGTCAGAACACACACTCCAGGAAATGGTGGTCTCTACTTTGGAGACCATTGATTTAAGCAATTTTCAATGACTATAACTTTCATATGAATAACTAATATGTGTTGGGAGAAGACATATCTACATTAGGTATATCTTATACTGATAAAAGTACAGGTCTGAATTCTAGTGACCCCTATGTTTATTTTCTCCAAAGTATACTGCATATAGCTTATTTGTACATAGATGTTTGACTGTCATCTCCCATATTAGATTGAGTTCCTTAAGAACAAAGAGTGTCTTTTGCCTTTCTTTGTATCCTTAGCACTTAGCACAGTGCCTGATACATAGATGGTGCTTAATAAATGCTTATTAAATGACTGAAAACAAAGGAAAGCTTTCTACTATAGAGATCTCTTATCTAGTATTGAAATCTCCTACAAAAGAATATGCTGCTATAAAAGGACATATGATTAAAAGTCACAACTTATGTAACAGTTATTTAATTGGACTAGAATTTTACTCCCAATTTAAGAAAAAAGGGCACCTCTTCTTTAGCTGGAGGGAAAAATAAGGGAGAAGATGAGAATGTTAAGAAATTATGAGTAATAAAGGAAAATAAGGGTGCTTATATGGAACAGCCTCAATCTTAATGGATCAAGAGACTCTTAAGTGCAGTGGAAGGAATGTGGTTACAAGTGAGAAGACAGAAAGTCTAAGAGTCATTATGGTCAGGTTCTCAAAGAGGACTATACCGCCCTCTGGGGGGGGGGTGAGAATGACTTGGAGGGGGGGGTGCAGTAGTACCCTCAGGTGCAATTGGGGGACATTGAATAAGGGGGCAGTAGAAGCATAAGGAAAGGAGAGAAGGTAAGAAAATTTTGAAAAACTACATGTTTCCTCTGTTATGTAAGAGTTAAAGTTGTAGTGATACTATCATTTTCCAAATAAACACACAAAATGAAAGTTATAACTGATCAATGGTCAAGTCTGCCAACAGGTCTTAACAAGCAAGTGTTGGCAGGCAAGTGTGTAAGGCATTGCCAGGAAGTCTGGCATGCATAAGCAGGAATATGTGCTTGTAATAACTTGTTTACAATAAAATACTATAGGCTTACATGAAGCAATATTGTGTCATCAAAATTTCAATGCAGGGGAAAAAACCCACAAATGTACAATCAATTATTAAATTTAAGATGCATCATTTTTTAAATATATTTTTTAATGATGCAAATTTCAAAAAACATCATTAAAGGGTTAAAGAGAGTAGATTTCCAGATTGGTACTAAGTAATCTTTTTGAAAAGGGGGCAGTAGGGCAAATAAGTTTAGGAAGCTCTGGTCAAGAAGAACAGAAATCTAGGTAAATTGGAAGAATTGTTAAGCATCGATGAAGGCATCAGTGAGGTCACCTGGCTGTTTATTCCCTCCCCTCCTTCCCTGCCATATCCTGATTTGTATCCTGATTTTCAAAAGATTTGTTCAATTTTCAATTCACTGGTACAACTCTACATAACCAAGTAAAACTAAGTGAAAAAATACTCAGATATATATTTAAAAGACATGCAACTAAAAAAATCAGCTACTCCTAAGCATTTCCTTTTCAGCTCAAGTGCAAATCATACAACTAAGCCACAGGTTGCACTTCAGAGCTAGGCAGTGCAGAAATTTCAATCAGCTAGATAATTGCTTGCCAGCTGAGGGGGTAACTAATCTCACCCTGATAGCTGATGATTTTATTTGCTCAGAAACATTCAGAAGCAGGGATAATGTAACCACAAACAATGGTCCCCTATTCTTCATTAACTTTGTTAAATCTGGTTCTCAAAGAACCTCATTTGTCCTCCAAGAAAAACTTCAACTTAGCAGACATACGCTAGCTTCAAAGGCTAATCCTGCCTGTGTCTCCCAAACACCTGTAATGTTCATCTTGAATGGTATGAAACAGAGACATCTACAGGACACTTGAAGTATTGAAACTGACATGGCAGCTCCCAGACCAGTCTGACACCTGGGCTTGTTGAGAAATAAACCTGCAGGCAATGACCAAGCATTCTCTGTTTCACCCTGCACATGGTATCTCAAGTAGTGATATCCCCTAACCACAGCAGGAGCTGATGCCCAGCTGGATGATGTCATAAAGTTCTTCAAACCAAACAGAGCTTTAGTTTCCCTTTAAATGAGGTTCATTCACTTTAATATTCTCATTAAAAGAAACAAACAAAAAACCAAACCATTGCATCAGTTGAGCTCACAAGTATTCCAAGGACAAAAGTGCTTTTTAAAAAACATAAATCTCTAGCATAATTTGATATATTAAACTTTTACCTACACAACCTCACATCTTTCAGAGGAGTGAAGAAGCCTAGTGCCTCCCATAGTCCACCAGGGTCTCCTTACCCAACAAGGACTGGCAGAGTTCCCTGACCTGAAGGAGCCAAGGTAGCCAAAATGTAGCTCTGGCTCTGGGATGAATTTATTATCTCAGGATTTTGTTTCTCTTCAAGTTGTATCCTCTTAATGGTCAAAACTGTGAATTTATACCACAAGGCAAATTGGCTTCAGTATTCTAGTGCAATTTAAAGACTCAACACAGATCTGAGACAATCAGTAGCCTCTATGTATATTTTACTTCTTCAGCTTGAGTGGAAAATAGAGAACTGAAAATATAGGTGGCATTTCAAAGGCAAAGAGTAAGAAAATTATAATAAATTATCTAGAGGCTTGCTTTTTTTCTTTTTCAAAATTATAAATTGAACTATCACCATCTAACACAAATATTGCAACCAAGGAGAGGTAGCCTATTGTGATATGATGGATAGAGAGCCAGCCTCAGAACCAGGGAGAATGGGTTCAAGTCCACACACACACACACACACACACACACACACACACACACACACACACACAGCTGTGTGATCCTGGACAAATCACTTTACTTCTCAATGTTGGCCAGGACTTCTTAAATTTTTTCCACTCGAGACCCCTTTTCACATTTTTTGGCCAGTATTTATTAGTGTTGTGAGGCCTGAAGGTATGTGCAATACAAAGTGCACATGTTTTGTGTTCAGAACCAATGGTGCAGTGAAGTTGCAACACGGACAAGTGCTGCCAGTAACACCTTAGATTCATTACACGTTTGATTTTTAATTAATTCTTGGTCACTTTGCATTCAGAAACCTTTTGCTCTTGCCAAATTTTTCACAACCCCCGTATAGGGTCGAGACCCACAGTTTAAGAAGCACTGTTCTGGCAACTCTCCAGAACTCAAAGTTCCCAAGAATCTGCTGACTTGCATTGGAACAGAGAGTTTTCTCTTCCTAGAACTGCCTCTACCAATGAGATTGATAATCTAGTCTCTCTCATCAAAAAAAAAAAAAAAGAATTAATTTTTTAAAGATTTTATATGAAATCATATAGTTTGCTTATATTTCATTTTAAAGCATTATTAACTTTAAGTAGCACTAAATTGACTTACCTGTTTCCATTTCTGGACTTCCTTTTGTTTCTTCATTTTCTAAATTTTATCAAGGTGATTTTTTTTTTGTGTATGTGCTATAGTGCCAATAGCTTGCAGTCATATAGATTTTCAAGGTTTTCAAGCACTTTTAATTTACTACATATGTTTTCTCATTTGATAATCACCACTACCATATGAGGTGGTGATTTAAAGATGAGGAAAATGAGGTTAAGAGAAGTTAAGTACTTTGCCTAGGGCCACACAACAATTATCTTCTGTCCCTTGAAATACAAGCAATTTCTTGTTTGTAATGCTGTTTGTAATGCTGTTCTTCAGTCACCAGGTCTAATACCTTTGGATTTGATTATTATAAGATATGAAATGCAGGTTGTACCTGCCTATTAAAACTTCTCTGTTGACTAAAAACTTGTGGCAAACATTTCTGGGAGGGAGAACATAGTAAACTAAGGGATAGCACAGGGTGAGTGACTTATCAGATCACTTTGCTGGTGATTTGGAAGATTCTGGGGCCCCAGGTAGGAAGCCAATGAGGGGCAGGAAGAAGGCCACAGAAAGCAAAGGTATTCACTGTTGTGTAGCAGGCAGATGTCCCATGCAGTCTAAATGGAAAAGGGATTTCCTGTGGATGGCCAGGTCCTCCAGATCCTCTGGTTTTCAGCTGATATCATACTGACCACAGAATTCCACAGAGCCTCCTCATGAGGAGGACCACAACCAACCCAAAATTAAGTAGATGGAGAACACATGTTTGGATAGACAGGCACTTTTGTTAGTCCATTGATAAATATATGTGAACTAGTCCCCAAATTCATTGGTCTGATAAGAGGAGGTTGAATTGCTTTGGAGAAATGTCACGGCCCATTCAGCGACCCCTAGTTGCTTCCTGACACAGTAACCCATTTTTTTTATGCCAATATGCTTCCTATATGGCTGTGAACCTTTGATGTTTGTGTTTCATTTCAGTCATGTCTGATTCTTCATGATCTCATTTGGGACTTTTTTGGCAAAGGGTGGTTTTCTCTTTCCTTCTCCAGTTCATTTGATAGATGTAGAAATGAAAGTAAATGGTTAAGTGACTTTCCCAGTGTCACACAGCTATGAAGTGTCTAAGGCCAGATTTGAACTCAAGATTAGTCTCCCTATCCATTGTATCACCCACCTTACAATACCACATTCTCCAATGAATCAAAATTGCTGCCACCTAAAGGGAAATGAAAAGATTATGAGCTTCAGCATACTTGTGATGACACCTTCATGTAGAAAAGGTCACTACACAGAAGGCTAAGGTCCCGCAATTAAATTGATGAACCCATCAAAAATATAAACTAGCTATAAATAAGTTATTAATCAATTTGAAAGGATCAAAGGATTGGGTCATTGGATGAAAGAAAGATGATGTCATACTGTAAAAAACTTTATGATTGGTTGAGAATATCAAGTCATGCCTTTTGGCTACAAATAATATCAATCAGCTAGTTCATAGGTCAACCAGTAGAACAGGCAAGGCTCAAAATCTCAAGGCTGCTGAAAAAGAATCCTTAGGGAAAGAAGAAAGTCTCTACTGACTGTTTTTCCAGAGACACTTAATTATTAGGAGACACCATATCTAGGTGGGAATAGAGAGACATGCCAAGGGTAAACAGAAGGCCTGAGACAGAAGTCAACCAGAGGCAGAATTAACCAGTTTATAACTTTGTGAACTTTGAAAAAGTCCTTTTGGTATTGGTAACAGTGTCCCCTGGAGCCAATAGCATCATCCCCGTCTGACAAGGCAGAGTCTGCATCTGAGATACACACTGGACCAAACTAGACACACGGGGAAAAGGCAACTTTAGGACTCACCTCTGGCAGCCCATCAGAGGGCTACACCTAAGGGGACCTTCCTGAGAGGAGAAAAGGACTTCCAGTAACAAGGAACTGTGAGTTATCTTTTTATCACACAGATTTCATGCATGTGTGCCTCACTTACCAGAATGAGAGGGAGAGAGAGGGAAAGTGAGTAAGAGGGAGAGTGAGAAGGGAAGGGAGGAGAGGGAGGAAAGGGGGAGAGGGAGAGAAGGGGGAGGGGAGGGAGAGAATATGGGGGGAGTATGTAGGGGTGAGTGTGTGGGATGACTGTGGGTGAGAGAGAGAGAGAGAGAGAGAGTGTGTGTGTGTGTGTGTGTGTGTGTGTGTGTGTGTGTGTAGTGACTAAGTACCTTACCTGGGGACATCGTTTCTATAATAAACCATACCTGCTAAGCAAATATCTTTTCTAAAAGCTAATTACTTGGTGGTGGAAGCACACTAGTGCATGCTTGTCTCCTCTTTACTCTCTTTGTAGCTCTTATATCCCCGTTTTGAAGTTGAGAAACCTTAGGTTTAGAGAGGTTAAGTAAGACACAACTCGAACCCAGGTCCTAACTCCAAGTCCAGGTCAGTCCTACCTGGTGAAGTCTCTAAAATCAGTCCCTTCTTTCTATTTTCCAGGGTTTTCATAGTTTGAGTGTTCATCACTTTTCCCTTGGATTACTGCCATAACCTGCTGAGGTCTCCATGCTTGCAATGTCTCCTTCATCTCAACCTGTCCTTCACATTTCTGCCAGGTTCCTCTTCCAAATATACCACTCCCTTCACATCATTCTTCTCAAAAGTTCCCAATGGTTTCTCATTGCATAACTGTTGGGGTTGGATATGCAGTTCTCCTGGAGGCATGAGACCCAGAACAGGCTGACTCTGCCGTGAATTATGCTTTGCTTAAACTACATGCCGACCTTGCTGTGCTTTATGTGCAAGCACTGTGGAGGAGAATCAGACATTCCATGAGATAAGCTCTGTTCCAGGATGAGAGCTCCGTGACCTTCTGACTTGCTGCCTTGGAATTTAGCTCAGACTTGGCAACTTCAGATGTGGCAACTTCTGCCTCAGGGAAAGGAGGGAATGAAGGGGGATAAAAGGAGGGAAGCTCAGAGGGCTGGGGGTTAGGATATAGATTGGGAAGTAACTGGAAAAGAAGCTGCTGAATAAAGTTTTGCTACTCTTTGATTCTCCTGGCTTGTGACTCTGTTCTTGGGTAACGTGGCAGGCCCATGACTGGATGTATACTGAAAGCCTGAGACAGGTAAGACCCGGCCGCCCCTGACCTGAAGGTCAGATCACATAACTAGATGATAAATTTCTTTATCTGGCATTCCAGAAGTTCAACAATTGGGCTTTCACTAAAACCAGATTAATTTACTCACTGTCTCCTGAATACACTATGGATGTTCTTACCTTAAGGTCTCTGCCTCCTAGTAGAATACTAGCAATTAGATGGTACAGTAAATGAAGTCACCAGTCTGGAATCAGGAAGACCTGAGTTCAAATATGACTTTGGAAACTTCCTAGCTATGTGACCCTGGGCAAGTCACTTAACCCTGTTTGCCTCAGTTTCCTCATCTGGAAAATGAGCTGGAGAATAAAATGGCAAACCACTGCAGTATCTTGGCCATGACCTAAATGGGGTCATGAAGAATTAGCCACAACTGAAAAACGACAGCATACTCATCCCTCTATTCTCTACCTATTTAAATTCTAACCTTCCTTCATGATCTAACTGAAGTGTCAATTTCTTTGCTGTTCACTATTGGCCATAGTAACTGCTCTCTGCTCTAAATTCTTACTACCCTTCAATGACCATGTATAGTAGATTTAAGATCAAAATCAGAATTCAAGTCTTGGCTCAGTCATTTATTATCCTGTATTCTTATACAAATCACTTCCATTTGGGGGGTCTCCTTTCCTCATCAATTAAACTAGTCTCTGAGGCTTCCTATAGCTCTAGAGTATTTCCTAACATCCTTTGATATTATGGTCCTCCTAGACATAAGTGAAGACTATGGACCCCTTCTCAGAATAAAGTTTAAAGGAAGGAGAAGATGGAGGAGTAAAAGCAGGATGTAAAGTAAAAGCAATAAAATTCCATGACCTCCCCCTACAACCACCTCAAATACCTACAAAATATAACTCTAAACAAATTTTAGAGCTACGGAACCCACAAAGTGACAGAGAGAAACAAATCTACCATTGAAGGCAGCCAGCAGGCTGGCAGGAAGGGTTCATTGCAGTGCTCTGGGAGCCAAGCACAGTCCCACATGAGCCACTGAGTTTTAGCCCCAGGGAGGCAATGGCAGCCAAAGCAGACTTCAGGAGAGTGAATCAACAGCAGCTATGGTGGCTTCCAGACTTTTCAACCCATAAACACCAAAGAGAAAGTAAAAGGTCAGTGGGAAACGCTGTTGAAAAAGAAGGGCAGAGTCTGGCCCCTGCCCCCAGAAGTGAGAGGTGACAGAGACACAGTGGCTGCAGTGGCTGCCATATGGCTGCATCAGGAGCCCCAGCCAACAGATGGTAGGGGGACCAAGTGACCATTCCAAGGGTAATTGCTCTTGCTTTGACCTACTTAGATCTGGGTCACTTTCTTGGGCAGTGGTCCTGGGGTGAGAAACACCAGTTTGCCAGTGTGGTGTCTGTAGTGAGGGCACCCTCTTCAGACCTCTGACAACATTTACAAAAACCCCAGCAATTTGGGACAAAGCTCTCCTCTCTGGAAGCAGAGTTCTACTGTGGCAAAGAGCTCAAAAGTCAAGGAATTGACTAGCAATATGAACAAGCAGAGGAAGCACAAACAGACCATAAAATCCTTTTTGGGAGACAAAAAGAATCAAAGCATGGAATGGGAGGAAGACAACAAAGTCAGAACTTCTGCATCAAAAACTTCCAAGAAAAATATGAACTGCTTACAGGCCATGGAGGAGCTCAGGAAGGATTTTGATAATCAAGTACGAGAAGTGGAGGAAAAACTGGGTAGAGAAATGAGAATGATGCAAGAAAATTATGAAAAGAGAGCCAACAACCTAACTGAAGAAAATAAAACATTAAAAATAGATTAACTCGGTTCTTCAAAAGCAAGACACAAGAAAGACATAAAAAGGTAAATGGAGGGGGCGGAGCCAAGATGGCAGAGTAGAAACAGCTCGTCCAAGCCACTCTGCCCCCAGATTCCCCCCAAACTATGTAAAAGGGGACTCTGAACAACTTCTGGAGCCCCAGCACCCACAGAATGACACAGAGAAGCTAACCTCCCGCTGAGGACAGCCCAGCAGCCCTGCAGGAAGGACCAGCGCAGTGGTCTGGGACATGGCAGCGCGCAGCCCACAGCATGCAGAGTGCGGGGAGCCGAGCTGAGCCCAGGTCCCCGTGAGCCAAGGTTTTAGCCCCAGGGCGGCAGGGCCAACAGCCGGCTGGAGGAACCCCAGAACACCAGGAGCTGTGACAACTCCAGAATTATCAACATAGACATGCCTAGGACAAAGTAAGAGGTTAGTGTCCTATGGACTTTGGGACCTGTATTTGGGGAATGCGTCAGCTCCCTCCCCTGGGGGCTAGAAGCCTCTGAGGAGACAAGCCATTTTGTAGTTTTCAGAGGCAGCTCCGGCTCCCAGCCTACAAATCATGGGGAGATCCAGCAATCAGTCTTGGGGGGTAATCGCTCTTGCTTTAACCTCCCTGGATCTGGATTGTGATCTAGGGTGGAAGTTGTGGGTGGGTTTACAGCTTGCCAGAAACGGAAGTTGCCCCCCACACGTTCAGGACGAAAATTCCTCTATCTGGCCTTAAAGCCATAGTGTGGCAACAAGCCCAAAGTCAAGTAATTAAGTGGCAACATGCCAAGGCAAAGGAAACAGAAAAATGCAACCCTAGACTCCTATTTTGGGGGCATAGAGCAGGAAAAGGACTGTGAGGTCAGAAGTCCTGCTCCAAAAGCCCCAGGGGAAAACATGAGCGGGTTGCAGGCCATAGAGGACCTTAAGAAGGACTTTAAAAATCAAATAAGAGAAGTGGAGGAAAAATTGGAAAGAGAAATGAGAAGGATGCAGGAAAAGTATGAAATGAGGGTCAACAGCCTGACTGAGGAAAACAACACCTTAAAAAATAGACTAACTCAAATGGCAAAGGAGGCCCAAAAGGGCAATGAGGAGAAGAATGCCTTAAAAAGTCGAATTTGCCAGATGGAAAAAGAATCTCAAAAGTTCACTGAGGATATTTATGCCTTCAGAGTTAGACTGGAGCAAATGGAAGCTAGTGACTTTATGAGAAATCAAGATGCTGTTAAGCAGATCCAAAGAAATGAAAGATTAGAAGGCAATGTGAAATATCTCATGGGAAAAACCACTGACCTGGAAAATAGATCCAGGAGAGACAATTTAAAAATTATTGAACTACCTGAAAGCCATGATCAAAGAAAGAACCTAGAAACCACCCTTCAAGAAATTCTCAAGGAAAACTGCCCTGAGGTTTTAGATCCAGAGGGCAAAATAGAGGTTGAAAGAATCCACCAATCACCTCCTGAAAAAGATCCCAAAAAGAAAACTCCCAGGAATATTATAGCCAGGTTCCAGAATCCCCAGATCAAGGAGAAAATACTACAAGCAGCCAGGAAGAAACAATTTCAATGTTGTGGAAACACAATCAGAATAGCCCAGGACCTGGCAGCTTCTACACTGAGGGATCGAAGGGCATGGAATATGATATTCCAGAGGGCAAAAGAACTGGGAATGAACCCAAGGGTCACCTACCCAGCAAAACTGAGTATTTTGTTTCAGGGGAAAATATGGTCATTCAGTGGAATAGAGGACTTTCAAGCATTCTTGAGGAAAAAAACAGAATTGAATAGAAAATTTGACATCCAGACACAGGAAGGAAGAGATGCCTGAGAAGGTAATCGGGGAAGAGAGATCAAGGGGAACTTATCAAAGTTGAACTATTTACATTCCTATATGGAAAAGCAATAACTGTGACTGATGATATCTTTCTCACTATGAAAATAATGGAAGAAGGGGGTGTGGTCATATGAATACATATGTGAATGTGTGTGTATATGGTTACAGTTATATATGGATAGAGGGTATAGGTTGAATTTGTTGGGAAGGGAGAATACTCAAGGGATGAAATTATGAGGTGAGAGAGGAAAGTGCCAAGAGGAGATGGGGAGAGACAGGGTAGGGTAAACTATCCCATGTAGAAGAAGCAAGGGGAAGTGGTTGCAAAGGAGGGGGAGAATAAGGAAGGCTAAAAAGGCAAAACCACATTCACATTGAATTTGGTTCAGGGAGAAAATGACATACATACTAAATGGGATATCTCAACCTGCAGCAGGATAGGGGGAAGGGGGATGAGAGGAGGGATGATGGATGGGAGGGCTTCCTTGGGGTGAGGGGAGGTTGGAAGTACACACTATAGAAGAGGGACAGGATCATGTAGGGAATGGACCATGTGGGGGGTGAGATGAGTGGGAGGGGATTATAAGCAGCCTTGTACAATATATCTACTATGATAATGTTTTGCATAGCTAGACATGTACAACATATACTGAATTACTTATCTCCCAAGAAGGAATGGGTGACAAGGGAGGAAGGAAATGGATCTGAAATTCGAGGTCGTAACATTAAATGTTTCAAATATATATAAATACTATTATTAATGCTCTTTTGCTTGTAATAGGGAGATAAGATGTGCAGGCATTAGGACACAAAGATTCACCTTCCTCTAATGGAAAAGTTGATGGGGGTATGGGAGAAGGTATGGGAGAGAGTAGATTGGAGGAAGCGATATCTTGTGGGAGTACTATTCTGGGAGGTTGGGTAGGGGAATAATGGGGGGAAAATGATTGTAACTCAAAATCTGGCGGAAATGAATGACGTAAAACAGAAGTTAATAAAGCATTTGTTTAAAAAAAAAAACAAGAATCACCTACCCAGCAAAACTGAATATAATGTTTCAGGGGAAAATATGGTCTTTCAATGAAATAGAGGACTTTCAAGCATTTTTAAATGAAAAACAAAACAGAGTTGAATAGAAAATTTTACTTTCAAATACAAGAACCAAGAGAAGCATGAGAAGGTAGAGAGGGAAAAGAAATCATAAGGAACTTATTAAAATTGAACTATTTACATTCCTATATGGAAAAACGATAATTGTAACTCATGAGACTTTGATCAGTATGAGGATAATTGAAGGGAATATATATGAATATATATGTATACATACATATATATGTTTATATAGGAGGACATATGTACATATAATTTCATATATGGGTGTGTGTATATGAGTACAGGTATACAAAGACAGAGGGCACAGGATCAGTTGAATAGGAAGGGATGATATCTAAAAAATAAAATTAAGAGGTGAGAGAGGAATATAATGAGAGGAGATAGGGAGAGATAGAATAGGGTAAACTACCTCACATAAAAGAGGCAAGAGAAAACTGTTACAATAGAGGGGAAGAACAGGAAGGCAAAAGGAAATGGATCAACCTTACTCTCACTGAATTTGGCTTAAGGAAGAAATAACATACACACGCTATTTGGTATCTTAGCCTACAGGAAAATAGGGGGGAAGGGGAGAAGAGGGAGGATGATAGAAGGGAGGGCAGATTGTGGGGGGAGGGTAGTTAGAAGTACACACTTTTGAAAAGGGACAGGGTCAAAGTCAAAAGGGGAGCAGGATAGGATGGAGGGAAATATAATCATTCTTTCACAATATATCTACCATGGAAATGTTTTGCATAACTACACATGTATAACCTATATTGAATCATTTCTCCTCCCAGTAGGGGTGGGTGACAAGAGAAGAAGTGAAAGAATCTGGAAATCAAAGTTTTAAAATCAAATGTTAAAGTATACATATATACATATTTTACATGCAACTGGGAAAGAAGATATACAGGCACTGGGATATAGAAATACATCTTGCCCTACTAGAAAGTCAGAGGGAGTATGGGGAGGATATAAAAGAGAGCAGATTGGGGGAAGGGGTAATCAATAAGATCACTATTTGGGGGTGGGGGGTAGGGGAAAGACAGGGAGAAAATTTGAAACTCAGAATCTTGTGGAAATGAATGTTGAAAACTAAAAATAAACAAATTAAACAAAAAAATAAAAACAAAAAATAAATAATGGAAGAAAATGCTAAATTTCAGTTAGAGATTAGTGAAAATAATAATATAATACTTTTCCCATCTAAGAAAATTGAGAAGGATCCCACAGGATGGGCAGACCAGGTGGAAATCTGCTTCACTCAAATAACTGAAATCACAGATGCACTGGAGTACTTGAGAAGGCTTTTGAGCAGGGGGTGTTATGGCCAGACATACATTTAGAAAGATTATTTCTGAGGACTGGTGAAAAACTGGAGAAGAAAAAAAGGAGACTGATGGTAATCAGGACAAGTTAGGAGGTTATGAAGAAAATACAGGCAAGCAGCAATGAGGATCTAGTCATTTTTTTTTAATCTCCATGTCTTATTTTTCAAAAGCATAAAAAATCATGCCAGCAAAATCAGAATTCTGTATTAACAGACCCAAGTCCAGTAATAAATATGGTCTTCCCCATCTGAAAGAGCAGACAATTCAACTCCTCCCCTGAGCCAACAGCCAAGGTGCTATGGGAAGTAATTGTTTCAGGGACAAGTTACATAGGATTCCTAGTGCTCACTTTAATTGGATATGTCATTAATTTTTGTCCATTAATGTGACCTGGAGTCAAAAATGGTTAAACCTTCTCTCCCCAGAGGGCAGAAGTGGTTTTTAATCTATTTTCTCTGCAGTAGAAAGGATTCAAGGAAGAACATTTTAGAATTGAATTTCTCTTAAGAAAAAAAAAAAACAAGTAAATTGGAAGTCAGATTATTTTTTATTTTCTTCCCAAGTCCACTCCCTCCTCACCTCTGTGAATCTAATAGGGGGAAGGAAAGAAAAACAATGAACAAGCCCAGAGGAAACAGTAAGGAGGTATGCAGAATGAGTATGGAATATAGAAAAACACAATGTGAAGTCAATTTATTCCTACATTTTAGAATCCACACACTATCTCATTGCCACCTATGGATGTCATTGAGCTCAGTGGGGTATAGAAACAGCATATTTTACAGCTAAAAGGGATCTCTAAAATAGAAGTCATATTGTTCAGCACTTTTATTATGTCAGTGATGGTATGGCTACCACATTTCCCAGTGAAGCCTTGTAATGGAAATGCAAATTTAAAGATCTTCTCTGCCCCTAGGCCCTTTGATAGGCTTAAGAGACTCTGAGAACCTTCTTTGATTTGAAAATATACTCTGCCCCCTAATAGGCTGAATGTGGTCATATGGAGCCTGTGGCTGGAGGCTTGGTTTTCAGGAATGCCTACACCTTGATGCTGTGTGATTGGGCAGTGGGGTCAAGAGGGTTGTTACATTCTCTGACCCAGGAGAAGGCTATATAATCCCTGATGTGAGGCTTTGCTTTGGGGCTCACTTTGAGAAGTGTTGTGTGATTTGACCAGATGAGACTCTGGGCAGGACTTTGAGAGCCCCCCAGCTTTGAAAACCCAGATGTTGATGCTTCCCTCTCTGGTAACTATGATTTGGTATTGATGTAAATGTTGGACAGTTTGGAAGCCTGTCTGCTTGATCTGTTTGTTTCTCTGCCTTGTAAGTTCTGTCTGTATACTTTGAAGTTCACGGTGATGACATTTTTCCCCTGAATTAGGTAAACAATCTATGTTTGATTGATTAAAGTAAGGTTGTTACCCATTTTGAGTTGCTTTCCTTTAGAAAAGCAGATTTAAGAACCTGTGTTGGCAGCTACCCTGGGGATGCTGGGGTGCTTGCTGCTACTCAATTATATTGGAGCAAACAGGACATGAAACCATGGGTGCTATCAACAACACACAAGTCCAGCATCAGTGGGGTCAAGGGTAAGCCCAGAACCTAAACCACTTGGATTAAGCTTTATCCATTGTACAAAAAAAAAAACCTAGAAGGAAGCCTACTGTCAGACCCTGAGCTTGAATTCATAAGTGTGACTGGGAATAAGAGGAAACAATTAGGTGGGTATAATTGAGATCAGCCATCAGCTCCCTGCCTAGCCCTGAAATTATAACCTATAAGAGGCAATTAACTTCAACTGAGGCTCATAGCTGGTTATCTACTTAACCTAGTCCTACTGACCATTCTATCTGGGTGATTTATTACATGATTACATGAGCCAGGGCCCTTCATACAAGCACTGTTGGGACGCCTCCCCTGTTTAATGGAGTCATTGTTATGATTTCTGTACTTTCCCACTGGGCTTTAGGTTCTGAGAGCAAGGTCTTATTTCTGTGTTTTCTAGAACTGCAGGGATCTCGGGCCAAGACTGCCTGTGTCCTGGCAAATGGAAAAAAAATCAGGGAGCAGGTCACCATGCTCCAATTAAGCCAGAAAGAACCTGCCAAAGAGAATTCCTAATGAGTCATAACATAAAGCTGTATCTCCTTCTTCTACTCTTTCTTTCATTCAATTGATTAGTCAACCAATCAGGAAGCATTTATTAAGCATAGACTCTCTGCCAGGGACTGTAACAAGTGCTAGCAACACAGAGGTGGCTAGCCCTCCACCCCAAGGAGCTCTTTCTACAGCACTGGGGAAATGTTCGGCTATGGGTAGCTAGACACGACAGAGCAGAGGCTTGGAATCAGAAACGCATCGAGCCTCAATCACTTTCTTGTTGTGCAACCTGGGCTGGTCATTTGTGTTGTCTCAGATTCCATTTCCTCAGAGTAATACTAGCACAGAGTTGTTGAAAGGTTTAAGTAAGTTAACATACAAAGCATTTTGCAAACCTTAAACCTGTATCAATGATATCAATATTGATCAACCTATCACTGTGTGGCCTCCTTGGTTCTTGTTCCCTTTTGGTGAAGAGAGGGGCTGGGGAATAGTCTTTCCTCTGCCCTATTCATTCATCCGTCCTTATGGCCAGGTATAAGTTTGAGGGATGAATTCACAATCAGAATACATAGCCTGAGGTTTCTGACTTTCTGTATAGAGGGACTCTACACCTTACCAGTTTTTCCCTTTCTGTTTCAAGATCTCTGGCCCTATTTTTCATCCCAACTCCACACCCTACCAGTGAGAGAAGACATCCTACAGAGCATAGCTCTGACTCCTACCTAGAGATTCCACAAGACACTTTGTCCCTAAGCTTCCAAAGGACCAAGAAAAGCTATGAGTGCACCATGATTTATGTCAGCACATTATTCCCCAGAGTGAGCACTCTTCTCCTTCCTCAATGACTTTCGACTTCTTTAAATGCAAAGGACTCATGAAACAATTTGTTTTCTATTTTGTCCAAGACACAGAGAAAGGTGAAGTAACATCTTTCTACTCAAAACATCCAAATGAAAAGCAACATAGCCCATCAATAATTGGATCTAATCCCTTTGAGAACAAGGACAGTCTCAATTTTCCACTTGTATCCCCAGCATTTAGTATAGAGTTTGACTCATAGTAAGCATTTAATCATTTAATAATAAATCCATCATTTAAATGTCTTTATAATCCAAACATTTTCAGATAATTAAATTGTAGCACCACTACATATACAAAACATCTGAGTGAGAGACCAAATTTTTTTATATCCTTTATAAATTCCTTTATACACTAATACTTTGGTGGTATGGAGACACAGCCAAAGGCTTCAGATGCTGGAACTCCTGATCTCGTCTCTTATACAGGCATGGAAATGGAAGGGCTTCACTAAGCTCTCTGCAGAGGCAGTGCTACCTCTCTTCAGCCCCATTCCTTGTTGGACATTTTATGCTTTCCTCTTCTTACAGGCCAGCCCTCTTTGGTGGCCCAGAGCCTCATAGGCACTATCTAGCAGAAAGAGACACTGTTGTACTAGACAGAAGAGGCTCTCCCAGCCCTTGTTAATGTTCTATCTAAATTAGCATATTTTTGAGGAGGTGGAACATGGGGTGGGAGTTGGTGACTAGAAATCCAGCCTCCCTGACACCTGACTCCCTACTCCCACACCATTCTGATGCCTGTGCTCTTAACCTTTGTACATCTCACATCTGACTCCATGTTCCCGTGATGTGTTAGGGCTTAGGGCTTTCAGCCATTGCATTTTTTGCAGCTGTAGTTTGCCCCTATGCCAGAGTCCATGCCCACCATAAATACCAACCTCCTCTCACACTCACATACACACACGTGTGTTTATGTATGTGTGTCATATGTGTATTGTGTATACATACATGTGTGTATTGTTTGCTTACACGTGCATACATATGCACAGATGCATATGTGTATAAATATAGATATGTATTGGGGGTGTGAGGTGTGCAGGTTTGTAGTGTGTGCATATGCATATGTGTATATGAGTGTGCATATGCATGTTTTTGTGTATATATTTATATGCATGCATATGTATACACACATACATATGTATGTATCTGTATGTAGAAATAGATATGTGTATATACATACATACACACATACACACACACATATATATATATGTATAAAATATTCTAATTCCAAGTCTGAGCAATTTTTTAACATTTTTATTAAGTTTTGAGTCCCCAGTTCTATTCCTCCTTCCCTCTTTTCCCTACTCCCTGAGATGGTAACCAACTTCTTTTCTATACTGCTATACTCAGCACCCAGGCCAACTTCCACCCACCCACAAGCCTACTTCTGTTTCCCCAAATCTTGTGCAATGTAAATAAATTCACCCCATTTGCAATGGCTCCCACCATAGGAAGAAGCAAGAACTTGATTGTGCCCTGAAAGCTGCAACATATGTACCTCTCCTTCTATTTCAGCCTTGTAATGATGCATTCTCCTGATAGAGTAGGGGGAAGAGAGTAGGCAGGGTGGAAGTGGGAGAGAATGAGAGAGATATCAAAAATGTACTTCATCTACATCACAATTTGACCTGCCATGTACCAGGCTTTCCAGGTAGGACCAGGGATATTACTAGATGGGACCGCTAACACAGTCCTTCTGAGGTACTAGCAAGCTAGCGTGGCCTGGACAGAGGATCTATATTGACACTCAGCTGGCAAAAGGCCAGCAACAAAAGCAGGTCATTCAGATAAAAAGGCTCATTTATCAGGGCATCTCCTGAAAGCTTCCAAACAAAGGCAATAGCTGTGACCAGAAGAACAAGTTGGCACCCTAGTCATGACAGATCTGTAAGGCAGACAAGAGAAAACATGATCCAAGGTCAGGAAATCGAGTATCCAAACTGGCTTGAGCTTTTTTTTTTCATTGTCCTGTTCAATGCGGGGTTAGAGATGCCTTTGGTGTGTAGAGGTAACCCCATCCTCCTCCAAGATGAACTACAGTTCTGGAGAGTGCCCAGCCAGGTTACCGTTACCAGCAATAGTAACATGTCTGTCCAGTAACAGACATGGGTGGGCTGGGAACCCCTATCTCACTTTTCTACTCATAGAATGTGAATTCCTTAAGGGAAGGGACCATGGTTTTTGCTTTGCTCTGTATCCTCAGAACTTAGCACAGTGCCTGGTGTATAGTACATAAACACTTAATAAATGCTTATTGAGTGACTAACTGTGCCTTGGGAAAAATCTTCTCTCTCTTTGCCTTTATTTCTTGAAATGTCTACCTCCATTTAAAGCTTAGATCAAGTGCCACTTTCTACAACAAAGCCTTTGCCGATACCCCCAGTTATAAATGTTCTACCCCACCCCCCCTACTTTATATTAATTTTGTGTACATTTTATATTTAAGTGTCTGTCTACATGTAAGCTTCTTCAGGGTAGGGACTATTTTCAATTTTGTCTTTGCATATCCAGCACCTAGAATAGTTTCTGGTTTCTAGAAGAATTTAATAAATACTTGTTAAAAATGAATCTGGTGCTGGCACTGATTTAAAGACCTTACTGGATGCCTCTAGGGAAAACGAGTTAGATAATCTGATTCCTATTATGTAGGGTCTCTACTTTCCCTTCCATTAAAATATCAATATGTATCCAGTATATAGAGGTAGGAACTACTCAGGGTCATATCACATGGGAAAGGTCACTGACATTGTTTACAAGGGGGTTCAAGCCCTCTGGGGCCACCATCACTGGGTTTCCAAAGATATTTGTGTTGTGAAAGAAAGAGCCATGAAGAGATGAATTATCTGTCCCTTCCCTTCACCATGCCTGTAAAGTAGTATACACACACACACACACACAAATGAAAAAAGAAAAAATGCCTAATTAAAATTAATTTCATTGAACATTTCTTGAAATAGTTGTTAAAATGAAATTTGAACGTCCTTCACAGAAAAGTATCAAGGCTCAAATTCAAATGAATCACAATGATTTTCTGATCTGTTGGCTTTTTGTTTTTATAGAGCCCAAGATAAACAGAGCTGAGAAAGCTGTCAAGCAACTGCATTGATGACTTCTACAAAGAAGAATGAAAAAATTCCCATGATCTGGAGCTCAAAGTATCAGGCTGCTCCAGAACCCAACTACAAAAGGGCCATCTTAGTTCTATGTGCCCTTAGACCAGGGGTTCTTAAACTTGTGTCTTTCACAAAACCCTTTTAAATGCATAAACTAAAATACAGAGAAGTATAAAGCTAATCAATTATATTGAATAGTTATTTTAAAAATGTTTAACCAAGTTCATGGATCCCAGATTAAGAACCTGTGCGTTAAAAATTTCCCACCCTGTAGGGAGTAGGGAGGAGCGGGGGAGGAAGAGAAGGAAACGTGCTCCTTTTTTTTTTTTAACTCAACTTCTGATTATAGAAACTGCCATAGGATAGACATAGAACAATACCTAGCTCACAGGATTTAGAGAGGAAAGTCCAATGCTTTCATTTTACAGACAAGGAAACTAAGTCCTAAAGAGATAAAATGATATTCCCAAAATGATAGAGATAATACATAGCAAAGCTGAGAACCATAGTCAGGTCCTCTGATGCCAGGCATCATACTCTTTCCTTTGTGTTCTATTGTTGCTCTGGTACTGAGCCTTTCTCCATCTGACCCATGGACCTTGGTGCCAGGGACCATTCTCCTGGCACCAAATGGCTATAAGAAAATGAACATTTCTGTTAACATATTTCTGCATAGCAACCACATTCTAATCCCACAACGTAAATTCAACCAGTCTCCCCAAACTCCATCACATACCTCCAAGTAACAACACAACCTAATTGAAGAAATACTTAAGGGGACATTTTCATTAAATTCTGAGATTGCAATCCCACTGTTTTAACTGGAGGGCAATATCAGTAACTTTGGCCTGCTCAGTCACAGGGCCTCTGAGCTCATTAGATGGGAAGATATTTAACTTGGAGATTCCTTCAAATAGCCTCCTTCTCCTTTTTAATTTATTCTGGGGCTCTGCACTTGCTCAGGCACAGATTTGTAAGGCAGACTTGACAGCAAATTGTAATAATGCATTTTGTCTGGTTGGAAACTCATGATGTATACGAGTGTGTATGTGTGTGTCTGTGTGTGAGATGGGGGAGGTGAGATGGGGGAGGTGAGATAGGGGGAGGTGAGATGGGGGGGAGGTGATGTGAGATGGGGAAAGATGGAGATCTTTTTGGCATTAACCAGAAAAAAAATTACTGCGTTTTATCCACATAGATGATATGCTAACTACTTATAAACTCCTTTTTCAAATAAGAATTAGCTTCAGAAACTCATAGAGGCTATTAACATATTCCAACATTCATCTTCATGGTACAGAGAAAGAGAGTCCTTCATTTATACTCAGAAGACATTGGTTCATATCCTCACCCTCCCTGCCACTTTGTTCATGGGAGAGAACCAGGGTGAGTCACCCTCTCTGGGCCATGGTTCCCTCATCTGTAACATGGTGGGAATGGACAAGGTGTCCTCTATGATGTCTTCTAGCTTTAAATCCATAATCCTAGGATCTTCTAATGCTCCTATTGTGATTGAGGGTGCTGGGAACCCTGAAATGCAAGGGTACAGGGGTCTGCCTCGAAAGAATTTGAGCATTTAAGCCTTCTTTCCATCAAAGTAGAGAGGTTTTATTTTAACATCCACATGGAGTCAGATTCCTAGTAAATCTGCTATTGTTGTGCCAATAGGAGCTGGCAGAGTTCCTAGTGAGTGCAATTTTAATGCAGATGAGAATGATATTTTTATACAGAAAAGGGGAAAAAGGATGAGTGAAAAAATCTTGATGGGGTTAAGGAGAGATAAATAGCATGGGGTGGGCCAGAGGCAGAAAATGATCTCGATGGGATCAAGGAGTATAATCTAGGTGGGCTGGGGTAGACCATATGCTAGACACCAGGAAATGGGTTGCTTTCAAAGACATTGTCTTTTCCTTTTAGGTCCCACCCCCCCCCCCCACCCATCATTCCTATAGAAAATGTAGACCACAACAAACATAAAACAAACAAACAAAAAAAAAACAAATTTCCTTCAAGTACACTAGAAATGAAATTTGCTGATATTATCTGACATTCCAACAAGGGCAATCTCTCCTTGACCCAACACATACTTTGGCTAAGTAGTCAGTCAATTAGTCAATGGTTCAATATTTATTAAAAATCCCAAGTAAGCCAGTAATTTTTGGAAAATAATTCTGAGCTACTCCATAAACTTTAAAAAAAGTTTTATTGATATCTTTACCATCTCTAATAACAAATACAACAGAGAGGGGAAAAAAACCTTGAAAAAAATGTTATCAATGCTTTTGTTTTGTTTTGCATCATAACTTCCCAATGGATTAGCCCCGGTAAAACCTTTCATTATAACAAAGAAATCCAGGATCCCAAAAGTCTTAATTCAATCTTAAACTATGAAAGCTTGAATTTTTCCAGCATTTCAGCCATCACTGACAATGTATGCCTCATTCTGCACCTGTAAAACACCATCCATCTGCCAAGAGGAAGGAAGTATTTTTCAGCAGCAGCCTTCCAGCATCAGGAACAGTCATGACATCAGTCTGAATTTTGTATTCCATCCATTTAAACTGAAAAAGTGTTGGACTCGGTGTCAGAAGATTCAGGTCCAAAGTCCCAGCCTTGTCAATTATTAGCTATGTAATTATAAATAAGTCACTTAATTTCTCAGAGGTTTTTAGTCCTCTTTAAAATAGAAAAAAAAATAGTGTTACTACCCACTTCAGGAGGTTACTAAGGAGAAAATGCTTTGTTTAGAGTCTAAAGCTCTAGACAAAAACAAATTCTTAGTTGTTATTTACATGTTTTTTTAATGCCCTTAAGCATGTGACTTTTAAAGAGGCTATAGAATATTAGGATTTTGTTAATTTTAGGAAAGGAGGTAAGTAGTTCATGTTTAAATCCATTGACCTGTACATCAAGAGATTTGATAAAACCAAATACTTTCAAGGTGCTAAGAGAAATGATTATTAAATAGCCAATTATTGGGGGAAATCCAGGATTTTTTCTCTCCCTATTTCTTTATTTTCTATGTGTGGGATGATTTCCAATGAAGTTTCCCAATTCTGAATATCATATATTCATTTTTATTACTTCCTTGTATTTTGTAACTAAGTTCAGTATTGTTTCCCCATATATGTGTGTAAGTCATTGTGTATTTCAAGGTAATGTAAGAGCCATTGAGTATTAATACAATTGATTGGATTAACTATTGAGACCAAATTAGAGGTGTTTTTAGTTTGGGGAAAGGAATGGTGGTTGAGGGGTAGCAAAGGGTTAAATTTCTATAGAACTGGAAGAACTGCTGAAACAAGGCTACTGATAAAAAGGACTAGACAGTAGCCTTGGGAAGAGTTGAGGCAGTAGCCTTGGGAAGAAGTTTGAGTTCCCAGTTCCCAGAGAACTCCTAGATAATACTAAAGTGAAATCATGTAGATAAAAGGAGTTGGCAGCAACAGGGGGATTTGACCAATCAGAAAGCAGACATCAGCCTTGGGACACTGAGGCCCAGATAAGGACATATCTGGGTTGTACTGAAGGGGGTTCCGTTCTGAGGTTGTTACTGCCTTTCGTAGTGAACCTTAAGTAGTATGTATATTATCTAACATAATTAGAGCCTCATTAGTAATAATTAGGCTAGTGTTTGAGAGGGGCGAGTAACCCTTGCTTATATAACTCAGCTTTAGCTTCTGTTCCTCAGCTTCCTCTTTCTCAGCACTGTGCCAGTAACTGGACCACCTGATTCTGTAGAGATTCTAATAAATCTTCCTACCTTCACTTTGAGAGGTCTCCAAGTGATTAATTTATTTGGGTTAGGGTCCCTGTACCCCACAATCTACTAGGTCAAAACAGCATCTGAAAGACATAACTGATAATGAGATTCAGATTAACTTTGCCCTTAATGTTCTTCATATCCCACCGAAGTAGGGAAACCCAGTGTGTTCTACTCAGGTTTGGGTGGGGATAGATCCCTTGTCTGGATTGATAGGTTAGGGGTGGTCTGGGAGAGAGGTGATAAAAGTCTGTCCCCCAGTCCCTCTTTAGAACAGCTCTCTCATTTTAATATTCATTATTCTCAGTAATTTTTTTTTTTTTTGCTTTTCTTTTGGAGGGGGGAAGGCAGGGCAATTGGGGCTAAGTGACTTGCCCAAGGTCACATGGCTAGTAAGTGTTAAGTGTCAGAATCTGGATTTCCTGACTCCTGGGCTGATGCTCTATTCACTGCACCACCTAGCCACCCTGAAAATTCATTATTCTCAATAATTGTTAACCAGAGTTGATTGCCACCCTTAGAAACACTCACTTGTCCAAGGTCATATAAGAGTTGAGTGAGTTCTATGAGGAATCTTTGGCATTTGAAAGTGCTACCCTTTTATTAATTATCTGCTGGTATAATTAAAAAAATGATTAATTACTCAAACTATATATCTCAAACTTTTTATACATCAGTTCTTTGTTGAAATTATACATTTTCTTATTTAAGTCTCAAAACAATCTTATGAAGTAGGAAGGGAAAGTATTAGTATTCTCTTTTTAAAGAGGAAAAAAATTTAAAGCACAGAGAGGTTAAATTATTTACCCAAGATCACACAACAAATTAATAACAGAGTGAGTAAGGGGTTGAAGACTTAGAAAACTGGGAAGATGGTGATGCCTTTGACAGAAACAATGTTTGGAAGAAGGATGGATTTATAAGGAAAGATAATAAGTTCTGTTTTGTTCGTGTTGATTTTGACATGTCTCTAGGCCATCTAGTTTGAAATGTCCATTAGGCAATTGTTGATAAGGGGTGAAGCTCAGGAGAGAGACAGGAGCCAAATATATATATATGAAGAGTATACCCACTAAGGGGTTGGGGTTGCTCTGGAGACTCCAAAATACCAACACGCTGGGTCCTGCCAAATGAATTCGACTCAAGTCTTCTCTCAGCCAAAGAAAAGTAAAATTTATTAAAAGTGCATTTGCATTAGACATAGAGTAAGCCTGTGCTAGAAAATTCTATGGCGCTCTCACCTACATGGGCTCTTATCTACAGAAGGTTGTGGGAGGAATCTAGGGGTGGTCTAGAGGAGGAGTTTGGGGAGGATCTTCAGGAGGAGTTAATGAGGTCAATGAGTGATTAAGGGTGGGAGGCCATCTGGAGATTACAGACTATGGTGGGCTAGGCCAGTTCAAGGGAGGGTGAATCAACACTTTGATGGGCTCAAAGGTAGGAAGTCTAGTAACAGAGGCTTAGGCTCAGCCACAATGTAAGGCTTATTGCCTCATGCAAATGCCTCATCAAATGGGATGATTTAATCAAGAGTCCAAGGGAGGTTCTCAGAGCCTGTACCTCAAAGACTCAAGGAGATCTCAGAGAGGGCTTCCAGAGCCAATGCCTCATCATACAGATGATGAAATCCTTGCCATAGAGAAAATTAAGCTCCTGAGAAGCTGAGAGCTCTAAGTGAGGGGGGAGAGTGTAGAGAAGAACAGGCCTGCTGAGGTTTGGGGTTTAGGGGTGCTTGAGCCTCCAAAATACTAACACACCAGGTCCTGCCAAATGAATTTGAAAAGATTTGTCATAATGGGTGGATTCTTCAGGAGCCTAAGTATTTGTGATGCTTGTGTTGACAAGCAGGCCAGAACAATCTGACACAGACTGACTCTGAGCTGGATTGAATCTCAGTGCCTTCATGGAGACAGGATGGATCTTATATACAGAAAAACTGTGGGAGGGAGCTGGGGGGGAAGGGGTTTGGTGAGGGTCTTGAGGAGGAGTCTAAGGAGGGTCTTGTTGGGACTGAGATCAGACTCCAGGAATGGGATTAAGGGTGGGAAATAACTGAAGGTTATCTAGAGATGACAGACTAGAGTATAGATATATACTATATACTATATATACTGAGGGCTAGGCTAGTTTAAGGATAACAGGTTTGAGTATAGATATTTTGATAGGATCAAGGGTGGAAAGTAGATGGACAATGGAGGGCTAGACTAGGTTAAAAGTAACAGAGATGTGGGCCTAGCAATAATGGAAAGCTTTTGGCCTTTGGAGAATGCCAGATTAAGTGGGAAGATTCAAGAGGGTTCCCAGAGCCTATACCCCATCAGGCCCAAGGCAAGAGCTGGAGGAACATCTAATAAAGGAGTCTGAGAAGGACCTAAAAGTAAGATTAGCACCAAGAGAGAACATGGTCACAAAATCCCAGAGAAGAGAGAATATTCAAGAGGAGAGAGTGATCAGCAGTGTCAAATGCAACAGATAGATCGAGAAGGCTAAGATCTGGGATGGGAGGAGGGGGCGGGAGGGGGAGGGAATATACCTTCAGATTTAGCAGTTAAGAGATCAACAGTAACTTTGGAGATGGCTGTTTCAATTGAGTGATGATGTCATAGATCAGATTGCTAAGGATTAAGAATGAGGGAGAGGAGAAGAGGATGTGGAGGAAGCAAGTGTAGCCCTAAAGGAAGGCAACCAGCAGATCAAGTAGACAGACTCCACTACAGGATTTATAGGAGGTCCTGGACCACAGTTGCATGACATAGTTGGTGGGGAAGGGTAGAGGAGGCACATATAGGAAGGAGGTCTTAAATGCATTCAAATATTTAATTATAAAATGCAACCAATCATCATGCCATTATTATTTTCATTTTAAAGAAGAGAAATCCAAAGGGCAGAAAAGTTAAGTGATTTGCCCAACATTACACAGAAATATAAGCAGGATCAGAGTCCTGCATGTGAAGTAAAGTTGAAGGTAGAAATAACATATTAAGTCCTCATGCACACACTCAAATATTTGGGGTGCCAGTAATAATTGTCCTTTCTTCTCTATCTTCCCCAACTATTGTGGACTAGAAACTTCAGGGTCCAGCTGGGGCCTGAGGGACCAAAGTATGGGAAAGAACCTAGAGTTTATCTACAGAGGACAATTTAAACTGCAAAATCCACGTAGGATCCCTGGGCTAATCAGACTGGGTTGCTGATGCTGGTAGAGATGAAATGGGCTATTATTGTAAAAATGCAAACATTTTAAAGATCTCTTGTGTTCAGAAATTGAAGGGGGGAAAGAGAAAAATTTGTGAAGACTATTAATAAGTTTTGGGAGAACTATCCCCCAAAGGGATAGAAATGTATTTTCTGTTTGTCTTTCTCTCTCTCTCTCTCCTCTCTCTCCTTCCCTCCCATAGGATGGTCTTCTGTCCTTGGTCTAAAAATCAGACAGTTATTCTTATGTTTCCTGGTAGCCATTCTTCAAATGCAATCAGCTACCCTAACCAGTAGATGCAATGGCTAGTCTAGCAGTGTAAACATCACACCTTCTTGCCTGCTACCTAAGGGCCAGAGGCTGACCATCCCTGCTGTCCAGCCTCAGCAAGGAAGGCAGAACTAGCCTATCATAGCATTCTGAACAATGAAAGGGAGCAGGCATTTTATTTATCCAATTGTTGCTTTTTCCTCTCCAAAAATATTTGGCAAACACTGAATGAATTGGTTCTAAAAAAAATACCTCAGGAAAATGAAAGAAGACATTTTTATTTGTGCAAAGTCTCAAGCACATAAGGACATGTGGCCTTGTTGTGGGATATAGCTGCTTTCCCCAATATTTATAGCAGGAGGTAGCTTAAAGGCAGGAGTGAAAATTAAAATGACAGCCCCAGTGATTCAAGCTACTTAGATTGGGCCACTTTTCCCAGGGGGAGGAAGTGAGGGAGAAAAAGGGGAGGAAAAAGAGGAGGAAGAAAAGTCAGAAACATTAAAATGACTGATGAATTCATTAAGTGCAGGCCCATGACACCAAAAGAATTCTACCAATTTTTATTATTTGGCCAACTCATAATTAGTATATTTAAAAAAGACTGGAGTCTGCTTACCATAGATTGGTGCATTCATAAAAGGGTCCAGTGCCCTTCATCTTCCTGAGTATAAAGCAACATCAGCCTTTACCTCCTCTAGACACTCTGAATCAGTCTATTATCCTGGACAGACCTATTTCTATGTTCTCAGTATCAGAACAAGTTTGAGACCAAAGGGTGTTAATGTAGAGAGAAGGTCTCTTTGCAGATCCAATAAGTATTAATGCCTTGCTTCAGTTTAATAGAATCCTGAGCTGGAAGGGACCTTAACAAGTCAAATACATGGGGTGGCTAGGTGGGGCAGTGAATAGAGTACCAGTCCTGGAGTCAGAAGGACCTGAGCTCAAATCCTCCAAAAAAAAGTCAAATATCCTCAAATTACAGATAAGGTAACTGAGACACAGAGAAAGGAAGTTACCTGTTCAATGTCACCACAGCAGTAATTAGGAGAGATAAGACTGCAACACAGACTGACTCCAAGTCTAGTACTTTCTCCTATGTGACTCTCTGGTCCTGAATATGCAGGAATAAGAATGAGAGTCTGTATCTGAATTCTACCCTCAAAGACAGAAAGAACCAGACAGGGAATCAGGATACTTGGGTTCTAGTCTTGACTTTGCCCCATATTAGATGCATAACCTTGGGAAAATTCCTTGATCTCTCTGTCCGTCAGTTTCTTTGCCTATAAAACAAGTGGGTTTTATTAGATGTTCTCTATGCCCCCTTGCCAGCCCAGAATCCTAGGGTCCTGTCCCCTTCCCTCTCTGGGCCTCCATAAAATGATAATAATGCTTTCATTGCCTGCCTTGCAGAGCCATTGTGAAAGAAGGGCTCAGAAACCCTAAAGCTCTAGAGAGAAGTGAGAGGATGTGTTATTATTGCTACTGGTAATCAAGTTCTTTGGAATAATCATTTCCTAATGATATGCTATGGTGCAATAGTCTCTGTGTCAATCACTCCAGTGTTTATTGAATGCTTCCTGTGAACCCAGCACTGTGTTAAAAAGAAGTTGGATCGACATCAGAGAAAGACTTGCTAGTGTTTCCAGTGCCCTCTCATCATAATTTTAATTAGCAGCCCAGTCTCTTACAAGCTTTGTAATCTCCAACAATGGCTGCCTAGCCAGCTGTCAGTATACTTAAAGGATGATAGCAGAAGCAGATGAGGAAACTAAGGGAAGCTTCAGTTGGCTGCCCTCATGCCCAGGCCAGCCTTTGGGACTAACATAGTACAAGGGAGAGAGCTAGAGTAAGTCATGTCTCCTCTCTGAGACTCAGTGCCCCCATCTGTAAAATGGAGGGGTTGGGCTGAATGATCTCTCGTTTCCTGCCAGCTCAAAATCCTATTATTTCTTTGTGTGAAAGGCTTCACCTCTCTCTTTTAAAAATACAAATGCTTCTATAAAAACTAGTGCATCCAGTCATGAATTCCTTAGTGCAAATGAATTTCAGGAATTCGGTGGATCCCCATGCCAACCAAATGAGCCTCTGTTTGTAAATTCACCTACATTCTGAGACCAAACCCAACATTAGGCAAGACACCTTAAAGCTACAGGTTGTTTGATTTGGCAAAAGAGTTTCATTTCTAAAGCTATCCCCTGGGTTCTAATAAGCAATCTCTTAGCCTAGCTTCAAAACCCCACTTGTCCATACCTAGATCACTGACCCCTTCTACCTGCTAATAAAACAACTGACGAAAAACACTTTACTCACATATTATTTGATACTTACACTGACCCTGTGAAACAGGTAGCTCCAGGAGTATAATCCCCATTTTACAGATGAGGAAACTGAGGGCGAAGAGTAGCTCACTAAATTACCCAAAATCACATACTAAGTATCAGAGCTGGGATTCAAATCCGGGCCCTTTAATTATAAGTCCAGTGCCTCCTTTTGTGTTCTACCAGTATGTAATTAAGCAGTCTACACCCCTGAAGACTTCATTCCTCCTCCTTCTCCTGCTCCTCTAACTCCAGAAGCAGTCAAATGGCACAGCTCGGGAGAGCATGACTAAGTCAAGAAAACCTAAGGTTGAATTTTGCCTCAGATACTTATTAGCTGTCTAGAAGGCAAGTCCCTCAATACCTCCCAGGCTCACCTTTCTTCATCAATAAAATGACAATAACTCCTAGAGAAATAAGGATTTTTAATATATGTTAAGTTATATACAACCACATAATGCATGATATGTATTACATAAATTATATCTGTATTGTATGTATGCATTTATGTATGCATGTGTATACATACTATATACACGCATACACATACACATATATACACATACATATGGGGCAACTAGGTGGCACAGGAGATGGAGTACTGGATCTAAAGTTAAGAACTTGTCCTGAGTTCAAATATAGTCTCAGACACTACTAGCTGTGTGACAAGAGGGCAAGACACTTAACCCTGTCAGCCTCAGTTTCCTCATCTGGAAAATGAGCTGGAGAAGGAAATGGCAAACCACTCCAATATCTGTGCCAAGAAAACCCCAAATGGGGTCACAACTCAACAATATGCCCATCCAACTGGAAGAAATCTGCACATGCCTGGGGTAGACATCCCCCTAAATCACCACAGGTTTGAAGCCTGCCACTTACCTTCGACATGGTTTAGCTTGTCTGCCAAGATGGTTTTCCTGGGGTGTGGCTACTGCGCATGTTACAGCTTCCTGGAGCCACAGGTGAGAGTTGGACGAAAGATGGACACCAAAGGTAGGTGGGCAACCCTCACACCAGAGGTACTAGTCCTCCCTGAACACTTCATATACTCCAAATACCTATTGTGTGCTAAATGACTGGCAGAATGGTATAGTGGATGGAGAGAAAGACAAGAGTCAGAACAACCTGGTTCCAAGGCTGGCCTGGAATGCTTCTTACTTGTTCTCTCAGGGATCTCAGGCAGCTCTCCAACAAGTATCCCTACTGGAAGCCATAGCTGAGACCTTCTGTTTTATTGGTGCTAGGTTGCGTCTTTATTATCACATCCCCAGCAGATAGTAAAAGGTAATTAAATCCTAAAAGTATTAAAGACTAGACATTGTGAGAAAGGTGTTGATTTACATTGATAGAGGAAGAGCTACATAGGGAGCTAATCAAGGGAGAAAATACAAGTCACAGAAAAAAGAAATCATCCCTCCCCTCAAGGAGCTTAGGGTCTACTAGCACAGTTATGGCAGTACAGAGTTAAAGCAAGGAGAGAGTAGAACACGGGGACAGAATATGCTGTGTTAATTGTTATAGGGACTCTAGGGGGTTGGAATAGAAAATCCATGGACCCTCTCTGCCCTGGAAAGCCCATAAATGGCTCTCATCTATTTTATATGTCTTTCCTATGTTAGATCAGTCTTGTTTAGTGAAACCATCATAACTGAAATCCTGCCCTGGATTATTTCTACCAGACCCCTGGGTTTCCAGTACTAGAGAGTCAGGATCTCAGAGTCAGGATCTCAGGAGTCAGATCTCAGAGCTCCAAAACTTCAAAAGATTGCTTGGTTGCAACAACCAAGGGCTTAGAATTGCTAACTGTAGCCAAAGCAGGGGCAAGACAATCAGGACTTTGCAGATGCCAAGGGTAGCCAATAACTAGAGACTAGAAGGTGTATATTTCCTCCCTACAGCAAGACTCTTCCCTACAGTACCACCTGTTTTTACAGTCTTCTCTGTCTCGGTGATGTCAAGTTCAGATAGAAATGGGGGCCACTTCTCCATATGTAAAGATCCCTGAAGGTTGCTTATTAACTTAGTTTTAAAATGTAATATTATCTATGTTTCACTGTATTCTTATTTTGTTAAATATTTCCCAAATACATTTTAATGTGGATTTTGCCCCATTTGAGAAGATTATGGGTCACTTGAGATCATTGGGTCACACTGACACTGCTCAAAATAGCACAACTGCCCCCCCTACTCCTTTACCAACAAGCCAATTGTCAGGTTTTCTCCTCTTAAAGCCTACATTCTGTCACCTTCATATCCATATTGTGCCACAGATATACACACCTCCTCTTCCTGGAGTTTGAAATACCATTGGCCATAATACCAGGGCTCGCTTTAAATGAATTTGTCATAAGCACCAGAATTCCTATTATAATACTGTGAAAGATGGGGATGGAAAAAGGTGTCTCTGACATACCCAAACTTTGAGGATGCAGTCAAAGCAGTACTTAGGGCAAAATGTATATCTTTAAACACGTTCATCAATAAAAGAATGAAAGAACAGATCAGTGGATTGGATATACAACTGAAAAAAACAGAAAAGCAACAAATGAAAAAACCTCAACTAAACACAAAAATAGAAATTCTGAAAACCGGAGGTCAACAAAATTGAAACTAAATCCTCTGATCCTTCTGGAGAGCCAAGGAACAAAGCTGTTGAAAACAAGTATATTGCTTTATCAAGCTCTAGCACCTTAGGGAATAACAATATCCCTAGGAAGCCCCTTCTGGACAATGCAAGACCAGGTATAAGGATATGGATTATAGAGATTGGTTAAAGAAACCAGGAAACATGATTACTCTCTTCAAATATGTAAAGAACTATCACGTGGAAAAGAAAGCTGATTTATTCTTTATTCCTCCAGAAGGCAAAACAAGGAAAAAAGCAGGTACAAGAAAGCAAATTGTATCTCAACATAAGAGCCTCCTATAAATTAAAGCCGTCCTCAGAATGGAATGGATTGCTTCATAAGCCGTATCACAGCAAGGGCTCAAGTAAAATCTCAGGACCTCAGCCTGTCAGGGATATTATACAGGGGATTCCTGTAAAGCTCAGGAAGTTAGGCTGAATGAACCTTAACCTTCTAAGTTTTCAGCTTTTAGAATTCCAGGATTTTGTGCCCAGCATCCCTCTAAGGTAACTAGTCACCTAAACAGTTTCCAGCTTGGATTAATTCCCTCTCAGAACTCTTCCTCTTGTTCCTTTGGGCAGCACACTTAACTTTCCCTCCATTCTTAAAAAATAACATTTCTGTTGACCCTCAGGAGACATATAATAAGTAGAGGTCCCAAAGAACCCCTGCTTCTGGTATGAGAGGTCCTGCCTCCACTGAGGATGATATACTCTGGCCAAGAGGAGGAAGCAGGTTATTTTTCTTCTTGGCTTCTGGAAGGTCAAAAGTTAGGAATAACATACCTTTCACTTTTTGGTGGCTAGGTAGTACACTGGATAGAGTGCTGGGCCTGGAGTCAGGAAGACTCCCCTTCATGAATTCAAATCCAGCCTCAGACACTTACACGCTGTAAGATCCTGGACAAGTCTCTTAAGCTGGAGAAGGAAATGGCAAATCACTCCAGTTTCTGCGCCAAGAAAACCCCAAATGGGGTCACAAAGACTTGGAAACAACTGCAATGACTGAACAATAAACCTTTCACTTCATGTCTCTGGGTATAAGAACCGGGGGAGATATTAAAGCTTTTCATTCCTATAATTAGAAGAACTACAACTAAACTCATTCTAATCCCCCCAAACATTTGCCTTAGTGGAGGGCAGGGGCACAATATAGTACAGGGAACCAAAAGTAAAGCTTGGGGATGCTGAGCTGAACCCTGATTCTCCCAGAACCTTGATTCAAATGCTAGCTCATGATAATTAATAGCAAGAATTTAATCAGTACTTTAAATGTTACAAAGCACTTTACAAATATTATGGGTTTTTTTCTTCATAAAAACCCTGGGAGGTAGGTGCTATTGTTATCCCCATATTACAGATGGAGAAACTGAAGCAAATAGGCTACGTGGCTTGCCCAGGGTCACATATTCAGTAGGCATATGAAGCTAGATTTGAATTCGGGCTCTGCTGACTCCAGGTCCAAACTCACTGAGTAACCTTGTTGCCTCCTTACTATGGGCAAGTTACTTTAACTCTCTGAGCCTCAGTTTTCTCATATGTAAAATAAAGAGGTTGTCTTGAAGATCTCTAAGTCCCTCTCTCTTGTAAATCTGTGGTCTTAACAGCTTTATTTTCTTCAAGGACACCCAGGTTTGCAACCTTGTGGTCATCCTTAACTTTTCCTTCTCCCTCTCCCCATAGATCCCATGAGCCCCTAGATCTTAGACTTTCTACTCCCCACAACACCTCGCATATTCCTTTTCTTTCCACGGGCATAGCCAGTGCCCTAGTAGAGGTCCTCGTTTCCTGTTTCCCAGACAAATGCAAGAGCTTCTTAACTGGTGTCCACCTCCAGTCTTTTCCCTTTCCAAACAGCTACCAGATTAACACTCCTAAATAAAGCAGAGGATTAAAACATGCACTGCCCTGTATTGTCTCTAGGATAAAATATGACTCATTCTGCCGTTTCAATTCCTTTGCTTCCTGACTTAAGGCTACCTTTCCAGGCTGGCTGTGTGATATTTTCCTTCACACATTCTATGTTCCAGCCAAAATGGCCACCTGCACACAATATTCTATCCCTCTGCACAAGGACCATGTCTTCTTGACTGGAATGCTCCCGTTTTCATATCATCAGTCTCAGAACCCCAAGATTCCATCAAGGCTTTGCTTAAAGTACCACATACTATATAAAATCTTTCTTGACTCCACACCTTGAAATTATTTCATAACTACATTGTAAATGTATCTTTTGGAGTGAAGAGCTCCTGAGTGAGAGCTGCTCCCTTACTCAAGTGTAATAATGTTTACATCAGCGATGGTGATGCTTATGATGATAAGATGACATATCATCCAATGGCTTTTCTTACTAATCTAATGAATGATTTTTAGATCATATGCTGTTTCTGTGGGGTCCCAGGGGTCTCCTTACTCTTTTGGCCTCAGCTCACTCTAAAAAGAAATAACATCTCTGTCTTTCCTTAACGACAAAAGAAACTCGCCCTCTCCCTACTCTCTCATACAAGTCAGAGTGGCCACCAGCTTTTCCTTCTGACATCAAACATTTGAACTAGCATCAAAATTGAAAAGATAATAAGTCGGGGAAAACAAAAATGTAAATTTTTTCTGACTAGCAGCAGGAGGATAGATATCCTTTCTCTCTCCCCTTCTCTTTCTCCCCATGGTGGTCAGGAAGGGAACCCAAACAAAATTATGCCAAAATAAAGCTGAGAATGATTGGCTCTGAGAGATGATCCCTATATCAGGAAAAGAGGAAAAACACAATAAGAGGTAGAGCTCCAGAAGCTTTTGTCTCACCAAGGCAGCAGTCAGCTCCAGATTGTCTCTGGCCATTTTTCCCTTAGTTTCTGCTCTCCAATTTCTACACTGGCAGCTCAGTACCAGGATTATAGAGGATGAGGGAGAGGACATTGTGCAAAAAGTCCCCAAGTTGGGCACAATGTTCTTAACTACCTCCCAGGCCTGTTTCTGTGGTAGCTCAAAAAAAATAGTTTCTATGCACTTATGGCATCCTCATCTTCAGAGTTCTCCAAGTCAAAATCAATCACTATGGCACTATGCGCCAAGCACAAGCAAAGAAAAAAATTTAAAACTCCCTACTCTCAAAAAGGGCATCTAGGTGGCACAGTGGATAGAGCACTAGGCTTGGAATCAGGAATACTCATCTCCATGAGTTCAAATCCACTCTCAGATACTTAAGAGCCTGCCTGACACTGGGCAAATCTCTTAACCCTGTTTATCTCCATTCCTCATCTGTCAAATAAGCTAGAGAAGGAAACTGCAAGCCACTCCAGTATCTTTGCCAAGAAAACACCCAAAAATGGTCATGAAGAGTTGGACATAACTGAAAATAACTAAACAACAACAACTGTCTAACATTTTCATTCCACTAGAGGAGACAACTCACACAAATCAGAACATACAAAGCCAGTTTTAGAGAAGATGATACCAGTATCTTGTGGAACCAAGAACAGCTTCCTGAAAGAGATGGAATTTTTACTGAGTCTTAAAGTAAGGCAGAGAAACTAGGTTTTTTAGGAAAAAAATCAACTTCAAGAGTTGTTGTGTTTGTCCTTCATTTTCAAAGAGGACCATTACATCAGGGAAATGATGACATGACTTTCAGTTGACTTTGATTTGAGTGTGGGAGGGCTGTGAAAAGTCACCAACCTCACTGTCCCCTCTAGAGCCATCTGGATCCAGTGATCAGATATTCATCAGGATGACTGGAGAAGACCCAAGAGCAATCGGAGACCCTGGCCCATTTAGACTAATGCCTTTCCATGTACTCACTTAGAGTGAGGTTTAACCCTCATTCAGTGAATAGACTTCTTAAAGAAGTGAGCTGAGGAATGGCCCGTTTAATTAGAAAAAAAAGAAAAATCAAGCTGGAAGGGAAGACCCTCAGGGTTGCTATCCCAAAGAGAACCAATTATCATTAACATTCACTCTAAGCCAAGAGGGCCCAAAATACAGCCACTAAATGGAAGTTGGTCAGGGACCTATTGTGGTGCAATCAATGACTTTCAGAGTGAACCGGATTGAAGGTTTTGTGAAAAGAGACATTTCTGGAGTAGTGAACTCCAGAATGAACAAAGCAGAATGGGGAGCAGTTTATCTTTAAAGATTGGGGATTTTAGCGGACAGCAAGGTCAATGTCAACAATATGACACGACAAACCAAGAAAGCCAATGCAAACTTAACCTGAATTAATAGGGGTATTATATACAGGACCAAGGAATTCATCATTCCACTATATTCTGATCAGATCACACTTGGAATATGGCGGCATCCATTCTTGGTGCCATGGTTTGGGAAGAACACTGATTATCTGAAAAGTATCCAGAGAAAAGAGACAAAAATGATCAAAGGTCTTGAAAAAATATCATATGAGGATTAGTTGAAGATCAAAAAGTGATAATAGATGACATTTATATACTGCTTTAAGATTTGAAAAGTATATTACATGTTACCTCATTTGATCCTTGTAACTGTGAGATAGGTGCTGTGAGGGAAAAGCTAATCAGGTAGACTGTCTTTTTTTATTGTTGTTGGTGAGGTGTTTCAATTGTGTCTGACTCTCCATGACCCCATTTGGGGTTTTCTTGGTAAAGACATTAGAGTAGTTTGCCATTTCCTTCTCCAGCTCATTTTACAGATGAGGAATTGAGGCAGAGTTAAGTAGCTTACCCAGGGTCATGCAGCTACTAAGTGTCTGAGGCTGGATTTGAACTTATGAAGATGAGTTTTCTTGACTCTTGTCCTGACCTCTATCCACTGTACCATGTAGTTGCCCTTGCATTAACTGGGTAGGCATTTAACACTATGCCTGTCATATTGTAAACACTTAATAAATTCTTTATCTATCTAAATAACTATTTGAGAAAATTTAAGTGACTTGCTGAGGATCACATAGTTCGTAAATGTCTGAGATAGGATTTGAACTCAAGTTTTCCTGAGTCTAAGTTTGGAACTGTGTCTACTATTCTAAGTAGTGGTGAAGAGCAGAGCTAGGAGGAAATAGAGGACAGGAGATTAGTGGTTTGGGAAGAAGTTAAAAAAGAACTAGAGTACAGAATATTGCCTCGAATTGGCCAGTTTGGGGGAAGTTCTGGGGAAACCATAATGGGGGCCATGGGCTATCACCAAAAAGAGAATGAGTCAAAGTTAGACAAATTCAGTCATACTATATCACTTATCATCACCATTAGGAATTTATAAAAGTAAATGTAGACAAGTTGTGAACCTACTGTGACAAAAAACATCATTTTCAAAGTCCTCATAAACCAAAGATTCTTATCTTGTGGTCCATGAACTTAGAAAGAAAAAGAGATGATATGAACATGGACATAGATATGGACATATATGTAGCTGTAGATTGGATGTATAGGCATAAATGATGTGGATATAGAGAAACAGAAATAGATTAGACAAAAATATGAATTAGATTACTTATAGAGTGGACAGATATATTAGAGACATGATATGGAAAATTATTTAAATGTAATTTATTTCCTTTTTAATGAAGTTTAAAACATCATTCTGAGAAGGGGTCCATAGGTCCCAGGAGACTACCAAAGGGCCTCATGACCTTTAAAAAGGTCAAGAAACCCTGTCATAAACATTTCCCTTTTTTGCTTAATATGGCCCTTCAAAAAAGCTTCCAAGGTTTCAGGGATCTTACTAATGAGGAGTTTAGCTATTGCTACAGCACCACGACCATCACCTCACAATTCTGCAACACTCTGAAGTTTCCAAAGTACTTTTCACACAAAAACCCTAAAAGAAAGAGACAGATTACAGGTATTTCAATTTTACATATAAGGAAACTGAGGCTCAGAGAGATTAACTTACCTGCCCATGGTTACATAACCAGAAAATTCTCCAATCAATTGACCATTTTTAATCAATTCATCTGACATTTATGTTACAGGCAAGAGGCAGCATAGTATAGAAAACAGTCAGAAAGACCCACATTTAAGTCTTGCTTCTGACATATACAAGGTGTGAGACCCTGGTAAATCATTTACCTTCTCAGTGCCCCGCCCCCAGCATCTCTCTACTACTAGAAGTTAAAGAGCAGGTGCTGGTCTATGTGAATCTACAAGGTCTGCTGATTTTCATGCGTAGGAGTTTCCTCACCAGGAGATCCCTATTGTATACAATGGTTCCCAAACTGTTTGGTCTCAGGACTCCTTTACAATCTAAAAAAGTATCAAGGACCCAAAGAGTTTTGGCTTACATGGGTTATTTCTATTAGTGTTTTTATCACATAAGAAATTAAAATGTCTTATGATTATGAATATAGTTTTGATCCTGAGGATCACCAGAAAGATTTTCCTTGAGGAAAATCACCGAGAGTCCCCAGACTACATAATTGCTACACTATACCAACTATGATAATAATTAAAGGCCCAGACCAAGCAACTTTTTTAAAGGCTCCAGGAAATGCTGGTGGCTGTTAACGGGGCACAAAGATGAATAAGGCACAACTCTTGACTTCAATGAAAGATATTTTATAACCACATTCAGTATTAAGAGATAGTAGCATGAAAAAACAGGGGGATCCATGTAGGTCTAGATGGCAACTCAACTTTTGCTGTCTGCTAGTTTTGTGGCAAGGCTAATGAATTAATGCCAGCATTGCTAAAACCATAAGCATCATCACTATCATCAAATGGTATTTATTAAATGCCTACATATAATTTATAAGCCATGGAAAAATCATTAATTTCCCAATCCACCCTATGAGCTGTTTTGAGGATTGATTAGTAAATGCTTATGAAGCAGTTTAGAAATGAGGGAAGATACAAATAAATCATCCCTAGATATACTAGTCTTATAGTTAGTTGGGAGTTAAAGATGAGATAGATGATGGAAATTAATTGCACTTATTATAGCTTGGTATGCCTACAACAACATGGTCTAGTGGATTGAAGTCTAGCCTTGAAGACAGGAAAAACTGAGTCCAAATTCCACCCCATTGGGTGTCTCTTGGCAAAGATACTGGAATGGTTTGCCATTTCCTTCTCCAGCTCATTTTACAGATGAGGAAACTGAGGTAAACAAGGTTAAGTGACTTGCCTGAGGTCATACAGCTAGTAAGTGTCTGATGTCAGATTTAACTTAGGAAGATTAATCTTCCTGACTCCAGGTCACTCTATATCTAATACCACCTGACTACCCCATCCTGGCATTTAGTAAATACTTATTAAATGCTTTATATATTTATTTATTTAATAAATCTAACACACTTTCAGTTCCTTATGCCCATCTCACCTCCAACCTATCTACCCCCTCCCCCAACACATACTCCTGGCATTTTATCATAGGAAAATCTCCAAATATAGCTTAGAGAGCCCCGGTTTAATTTCCCATTAAGATTCCCATCTCCTTCTCCATTGCAAATGGCCCTGAAGGATAATGCAATCATATTATAGTTTAGGTGCATTTACTGCAAGAAATAGAAAGTTAATTGAACACACCAAGCTGTTCCTCATTGCTCCAGTAAAGGCTAGCAGCAGCTGCTTCCTCAGTGGCAGTGAGCCAACTTTGCCTCTTCCCAAGGGATCCAATAGGATAGTATTTCTGGATTGATAGCATCACAGATTGAGAGCTGGAAAATGCCTAGTCCAACTTCCCTTTTTGCAACTAATGAGACCAAGGCCCAAAGAGGTAAAGTGATTGACCCAAGGTCACATAGTATAGGGTAGGCAGGATTCACACTCAGGTTTCAACTTCAGCATTCTTTTCATTGCATCGTGAAGACTCCACTCAAAGGAATTGACATTGTTGTAACTGGTTGACAAAGGAAAAATATTATTCATTTCCCCCTACCTCCCCTAATCACAGTCATAAGTGAAAAAAGCATTTTTTAAACACTATGTGTGAAACACTGCCAAGCTCTGGGGATACAAATGTTGTTGTAGTTGTTGCTATTGTCATTATTGGTTGTCCTTTGTTCTTGAAGAAGACCAGGGCTTCAGGAAGATGATGCCGTGACATGCAAGTAAATTGGATTTAAGTGAGGGAGGACTGTGCAAGGTCACCAGTCTCACTTTCTCCTCCCAAGTTATGTGGGTCCAGGGGTCAGAAATAGATCAGGACTACTGCAGATGGCCCCCAGGATACAAATAGAGCAGCAAGCCAGCCCCCGTTCTCAAGAAGCTCGTATTCTGATGCTAATACAACATACTGTGTACATGGAAGGTTTTAGCTGCCTATAAAATGGAAAAGTCCCATGGTCCTTAGGGTGCAACAGCAATAAGTGTTTAATGCCTCTTCTTTAAAAAGATAAGGAAAAGGGTCTCATGTGGCAACTTGAATGTTAGTTCTACTCCTACACTCAGAGACAGATGCTGATCCCTGGATAGATATCAGAGACCCCAAAGATCTCTGTGGTTCTCTTGCCCCAGTCACTACCCTGTAACCTGGGGTCCTACAAACTCCCACTATAGGAACATCATCCTATGGGTCACACTCTCTGCAGGTAACCCTGCCTATCAGCCCAAACTTCATAGGTGAACAAAAATGGGGCACAGAGAACAGTGGAGAAAGATTCCCCTCCTGCCACACTGTTCATGCCTTTCCCTCCAGCCTTGCTCCCTTATCCTCAGATACACAGCAGCCTAATCCAGCTGTCTCTTGGGGCTCCCACATGCTTTTCTGCTCCTCCAGCATGCCCCGGCCCAGTGGCACAATCTATCCTATTAAAAAAAAAAAAAAACCAGGAGGACACTTGACAACATCCTGACACTTTTTGAGTTCTGAGAACTTCCTCTCAGAGCAGTTCCCAGAGACACGGGATAGCTGTGATTGAAGTTTCAGAGAAATGTATTTTTGTCACAAAACCTTGCCATCTGTTTGCTCTGCCACTGACTACCTGACCCTGGGCAAATTACTTCGCTTTTCCGGGCCTCAAGCTTCTTCATCTGAAAAATGAAAGTTCTCTTACGGTGTGCACAGTTCTAAGAGAAACCAGAGAAACACCATAAAAAGCTCTGTCTGTGTAGGCAAGTAGCACATAGAGAAGGCAGAGGGTGTGCTAAGTCCCATGGTCTCTGCTTTGAGAATGAATAAGATCAAAAAGGGAGGGTTTCTACCCTCCAGGAGCAGTAAGAATGATGCAATTTCACTACTTCAATATTTCTGTACAGGGACCGGGGAGGTGGGGTTCTGGAGAGGGAAAGAATTATCACCATTTACCTTGGGGTCCTGAGGTGGCTGCCAGCAGGTGAGAATCCCACCCCACACCCAATTTCACACATACTTCAGGAAGGTGTAAATTATGCTGGAGGAAACCAGAGCTGTCTTCTTAGATATATGAATCCCAAAGGCAAGAGGATGATGAGGGAACTACATTCAGTACTATGGATTTGACTTCATCCTTCAAGTTTGGAAAAGTACTATCTATGAACACAGAGAGTGTTAGTATTTTCCTTCTCTCTCCTACCCTCTAGTGTAAATTACCCAATTTTACTGCACTGGTATATGTGGGGCAGATCCTATATGACTCTGGGACCCTTTATATTCTCAGGTTCAGTAAGGACTATTTTGTATATTGGGCAAACACTCAAGAACACCAGCCAGAGAATTCACTATGAACAGATGAGGCAAAAACCATTACTTATATAGCAAAGTTGTTATTTAGGACAAGAGAGTAAAGAAAAATTAAAAAATCAAATAGAAACCTTCTTGTCTCCTCTGTCTTAGATGAAGGGTTCCATGGACTCCCATGCTAGTGGGAGGGGAAGCATTCCTTGGACAAGCTGCTCCATTCTGTCTCTACCACTTTTCTGTTGTCTGGCATGAGAGCTGTCATCCATCCCTACCCTCCACAGTCTCCATTGCTGCTACTCTGGTAACTGTTGTTGAACTATTACTGACCAAAATTGTCAGCTGCTGTTGTGGCTTCTCTGATGTGTTGCTACTTTCTTCTGTAGGAGATACCATCTGTTACTTGACCTTCTTTTAAATAAAGTCCTGGACTTGGAGTCAGGAAGTTGTGGTTATTGTTACGGCATGTTCAACTCTTAGTGACCCTATTTGGGCTTCTCTTGGCAAAGGTATTGGAGTGGTTTGCCATTTTCTTCAATTCATTTTACAGATGAAGAGGCACAGTGGCTAAAGTACCAGGACTAAAGATAGGAAGGCCCATCTTTCTGAGTTCAAATTTGACCTCAGACAACTTGTTAGTTGTGTGACCCTGGGAAAATCACTTAACCCTGTTTGCCTTAGTTTCCCCATCTGTAAAATAAACTGGAGAAGGAAATGGCAAACCACTCCAGTATCTCTGCCAAGAAATCCCCAATGGGGTCACAAAGAGTTGAACATGACTGAAAAACCACACACACAGACACACACAGACACACACACACACAGACAGACACACACACACACACACACACACACACACACACACACACGAAGAGTCTTCACCAAAGAGAGTTATTGCTCCAGCGAAAGACTACCCTGTCAATACACCTTGGCACTAATCAGTACATCTGCAGTTATTCCTTTTTTTTTTGGAGGAGGGAAGACAGGGCAATTGGGGTTGACTCACCTCAGGTCACACAGCTAGTAAGTGTGTCAAGTGTCTAAGGCCAGATTTGAACTCATGTCCTCCTGACTCTAGGGCTGGTACTCTATTCACTACATCACTTAGCTGCCCCTGCAATTATTCTTTTAATCAAAGCCATAGTCAAACCCAGATAATGCACAGCCAGTGGCTCTTTGTACCACTCTCAAAGGACTTTTAAGACCCCACTCACCACGTTACCTCAGTGAGAAACCCCCAGTACTCCCTGATTATTACGGCAGGGCAAAGGAATTCTTTACTCCTCCTGTCATGTCTCTGGCTGCTAATGGTAGTCATACATGATCTGGAATCTATAATGAACCTTGAGGAGGCACTCAATAATTGAAAGAGAAGAGAGGAACACAACAAATATCCATGTGCCCCAGATAATCTTTCCCAGTAAAACGTTTCCACTCCCTGCAACTCCCAGCCTAAGTACAGTTTATACGTGCATATCAACCACTTATTAATTCACATATCAGAGATGTGTGCCTCCATCTCAGATACAGAGCACTTAGATCAGTAAATGGTAACAAGCATAGTATTACAAAGTTGCATGTAAGAAACAAAGTACAGAGTCTATCTGTGATAGGTGACATCATAAGTTGATCTTAAACCATCTGGTAACATCTTAGCCTCAGTACCCACTGAAAATCTCATGTCATCCCGGCAATCCTAAGGTGAGCCTCTATTGGTCAGGCACCCCAATACCCATGGGCCCAATGACCTGTAGAACCACTCTTGGCCCAAATGTCACTGTCTTTAGGCCCTCATGACATAGGCTCTGTAGTTACCCTTAATTCCTTGACTCCTCCACAACTGTAGTATCAAGCAGGATTTAGTCAAACCTCTGGATTCAAGCTTTCTTCCCCCATCTTTGCAGAGGTCCACCTCTGGCCTGGGCAGTCTTGACAGATTATTCCCCACCTCCCAAGAGGGCACCATCATGAAACTTCCTATCCATCCAGATCTTGATCTGGGCTTTCCCCATGATCTATTGCCAACTGTTTGGCTACAATTGGATGCAATTTTTTGTAGCTTGCTTCCATGTTTCCCTCTTATTCCAGATCACCAAAGTGATGCATGATGTCCTTTACAGGAAGCAGGTGATTGTAATGTACTGTCTTTGAGGAGTCCTGACAATTCTCAAGGGCAATTTTATAGACAAGCAGATTACTCAGTCTTTCAAACAGGTCGAGGTTCTTAACCTTTCTTGTCTCTTAGATCCTTTTGAAAGTCTGGTAAAGCCAATGGACTCCAAGGAATATTTTAAATGCATACAGTAAAATACATAGGATTACAAGGGAAATCTATTATATTGAAATTCAGTTTTCAAAATATTTTAAAAATAGAAACAAGTTCATGGATTCTTGGTTGAGAAACCTTGAAATGAGGAGGTAGTATGCTTTCTTGTTTTTTCCCTTAGATAATAAACTCCTCAGTTTAGCTTTTAAAAACCTACACCAGTTGGTCCCACCCAACCTTTCTAGAATCAGTAAACATCACTCCCCCTCATGTATTCTGTGATTCAACTAAAGAAGCCTTTCCTCTATTCTCACACTGGACACTCCATCTACCATTTGCACTGACAACCAAATGTCAGGAATGCATTCCCTACATACTTCCATCTCACTAAATCCTTTTCTTTCTTTAAGATACTGCTCAGGTACCTTCTGCAGCACTGAATCTCTCCTGACCCCTGTGCCCCAACTGCTAGCATTCTCCTTCCCAAACTAGCTTGTCCTTAACTACTTTGCATATGTTTGTATTTATTCAGTACAAACACAAACATATACATGTACACATACAAGGTGCCCTAAAAGTCTTAGTGCAGATTTTGTGGCTGCTGTTCAGTCATTTCAGTGATACCTGCCTCTGTGTGGACCTATTTCCTTGACAAAGATACCATAGTGGTTTGCCATTTCCTTCTCCAAGGGCAAATTTAAGCTATTAATAGTTTAAAACTTTTGGAAACCCTATATATCATACATGTTGTGTTGCTCTACTAGTTGTCTCCCCAAGTGAATTGTAAGTCCTTTTTGAATAGGGATTATTTCATTATTTGTGCTTATAATGCCTAACAGTGTCTAGTTCATAGCAGTTATATAATAGATATTTGTTGATTGATCCCTTGGACATCAAGATGTCAAAATGTCAACAGGAATGGAATAAAGTGTGTGGCATCATTCTTGATGGTATTCTAGGCACACATTAGAAATTGCCATTTATTGGGTCCTTTGAACCTTCTACTCAAAACTTAGGGCCCTTAGCATGTTTAGTTGAATGTGATAAAATGTTCTGGCTATGGGTCACCTTGACAATGGTCAGGTATAGCTCCAAATTTCTTGATTCCAAAAGCTAACCAAAGCTAACATCTCATCAACTACTCAGTCTCTTTTTCTTGACTATGATAAGAATAGATTCTGGTCAAAGTGAAGTCACAGCATTGAGAACAAGACAAGTGATTTCATTGATACAGAGAACTCCCACATGAGGGAATTCTCCCTACCAATACAGGTTTTGGCACCTTCTCTGGAATTAAAAGACTTGTTGGAGAGAAAAAATGTCATACTCTCCATCCATAAGTCACAATGCATCCTGCTATGCTCCCCAAGAACTGCCCAATCAGATAAAAATGTAGTTAGGAAATTATCTAACAAAATAAATAAAAATACAATAAAACATGGATAATGTTAATACATTTTTAAATGCACAGAAGTGAACCAAGAGAAGCAAAGGACAGCTTTGGACCTAATAGGTTAAATTTTTTATATACTTAAAAAATCTATAACTAATGAGATTCACAGTTTCTTATATAATCTTATTCTGTTCTTTGTAAGTAGAAGTGTTTGTATTTGTTGATATCTGTCAAGTTCATAATAATAAAACATTAAAATACTTGAAAAAATTCAAGAAGTATTTCGGATAGATTCAGTTGAGTGGAAGGTGATTCCATTCCTATAGTAAGGAATCTCTTCTATGGAGAGGAGGAGCCTCAGAGGTCCCCTAAGCTATCCTTTCTAGCCTTTCTGTCTTCCTGCACCTCCAAATTAACCTTGTATTTCTGTTGTCTATATTTTGGATGTACTTAATTATCTATATTTTGTCTCCCCTGATAGAACATATGACCCTTGAAGGCAGGATCTATTTTGACACCAGAATCTAGGCACATTATTTGTCACACAGTAGGAGTTATTTGTCACAGAGTAGGAGTTTCATAAATGCTTGATGATTGAGTCACTCTCTTTTTTCTCCACCAGGGAAACCCTATGATCTTCCCTCCCACAGCCTGCCAGAGGGAAGGTGACCTTGCAGTTACCCATCCTCAAAAGGATGAAGTATCAGTCCTTGCAAAGGAGAATAGGTGAGTGACTAGGGAAAGGTCAAAGAGGCAATAGGTTGGGGGTGGCCTGGAGATTTCTTTACAGGATGAGAAAGGAAGGGATCAGACAAGCCGTAGTCTGCTGTCCCCACACCTGCTGGGACCCAGAACTACTTCTTGTCTGTTCCTCAACCAGCATCTAAGTTTGTACCTCTCTCACCTTCTACTCTGTTGGAATATTCATTGAATTTTTTATTCCCTCTAAATTTTACACTCACTAAATTGCCTACCCTAGGGCAAAGCTCCAGTCACATTACCCTAGATACATTTCTGTTCCTTTGGCATCCAGTTTCTGCAAACAAACCCAACATAAAACAAACTTAAACTTAGCTGTGCCCTACCAGAGTTCCCCCTTCCGTGTCTAGTTGTATGTCTATTTCTCACATCTATATAGTGTCTTGCCAGGTTCTATTTATGTACTGCATAGATAGACCTGCTTAGATGACCCTAGGGAAAGGGGGCTAGGGAGGGGACCAGACCTATGATTTCCCTGGTAGAGAAGATTTCAGGTGAGGAAACACCTTCTACCAGTGAATATTGGCACCTTGTCCACATCTTGCAGTCTTCAAGAGTGGTCCAGATCACTGGGAGCTAAGTAACTTGCCCAGGGTCACGTAGCCTGTATGTATCAAAAATGAGACTTGAATTGAGGTCTTCCTGGCTTCAAAACCAACTTTCTATCCACTCTTCCACAGTGCTCCTTATTTATACTATGATATTACCTCCAGCAAATATTTCATTTCTGAATGATTATTATGTACATATTGCTTATCCTTGATGTTGGGCCTGATTAGCATAAGTTAAGTCAATAGTGGTTTTTGTGTTTGTTTGTTTTTTTATCCCTCCCTAGAGATACTTTCAAAACAAACAGTAATTTGTCCCTCTCGTGCTTCTGGGAACAATCCCAGGAAGCATCTGAATCAACTATAGAAATGTTTCTTGACGTCATCACGAGTGATTTTACCACCTTATCATTCCCATGTGAGTACAGGCTACCTTCTTCCTCTGAGTATTTCTGAGAGGTATGTTTATTATCCCCAGAATGGCCCTATTTGGTCTACCCTCTTTACTCTTAGAGAAGCTAAGAGTATTATCATATTATCAGGGATTTTTAAAAATTTGTCCCATCTTCAGGAGAGCTCATTATACCACTATATAACCAATTAGAACTCATTTCCTCTTTCCCTCAGTTCCTCCCTTTTTCCCAGGTTATTCCACTTTTTCTAAAAATAAACTCCTCTGGTCCAGATGGAACACCTAGAAGAATCCCCCCTGTGGCTGAATGCCAGATTGATTAACAACGTATGAGGAACAGTCAACAAACCTTCAAGAAATCCAGGTATGGCTACTGCACACATGGAACAAGGCAAGAACAATGGCCCATGCAAGGGGCTCTAGGCAGAGATAGGTCAGAAAACAGAGCACAAGGTTCTGTACATATTTAATATTTTAGGCAGCTTTGTTATTGCTTACATTTACCATTTCAGTGGCGTAGGGAACTCCCAGGTGAGGAAACCTATATCAATGCAGGTGGACACCTTCTCTTCAATTTACAATCTTAGAACAGGAATTCTTAACGTAAGTGTGTGGGAGAGAGAGCGGAAGGGTGGGGGGAGGGGGGGACACATAGACGGAGGGGACACACACACAGACATGGAGTCAGGGGAGGGCTGGAGCCAGCTCAGACTGGGGCTTGATTATTAAATTTTCAAGGTGATCATTTATGCATTGGAAATCAGCAAATGCTATAAATCGAGGCTTGATTTGTTTTGCTGATTATCTAAACTTATAGTAAACTTTAGGGGTAGCTAGGTGGCTCAGTGAATAGAGCCGTAGCCCTGGAGTCAGGCAGGACCCAAGTTCAAATCTGGCCACAGACACTTGACACACTTACTAGCTGTGTGGCCTTGGGCAAGTCACCTAACCCCAACTACCCTGCCTTCGCCCCTCCAAAAACAAAAATGCAAACTTTAAAAGGTGTCTTCCATACCTTTCTTTTTTTCAGAGAGCCAGTTGATAAATATTTATTAACACACCCCTGAATGGACCCTTCTTGGGGTCTATTAAAGCCTGTGGAACTATGTTTATAAGTGTATAAAATAAAATACCTATACAAATTACCATTTGTTTTGAAAAGCATGGCTAGGGAGAGGTAAATACAAACAAACCAAAAAGAAATGACTTAACTTTATGCTAATTAGGCCAGGCATCAAAAATAATTTAAAAGGGAATTATTTTGAAAGTTATTTTTAAAAAAGTTCATAGACCTAGTTTAAGAACCTCTGAGAAGTGTAAGTGATTTGTCCAAAGTCACAGGGCTAGCATGTGTATGTGTCAGCTATACAATCTATACCTAGCTCTCTCTGACCTCGAGACCCATTCTCTCTTACACACTGCCGACTCTCATAGAAGCCATTGAATAACTGTTTTTTGAATTGAGCTCACATTATGCCAATCCGCTTCATGCCAAGAACCAATCCCAGGAAGAATCGGTTTTTGTGTTTTACCATTGTCTTGTTTTTGTAATAGTCATTTGCCCCTCAAGCTCCACCAATACCACCGAACACTGAATAAACCAAGCAAAATTGCACAGCAACTGCATCTGACAACCTATACTATGTCACATTTTAAACCCATAGTCTCCCACCTCTCCACTAAGAAAAGGACAGTGTGTTTCCTTATCAGTTCTCCAAGATGGCATGATTCATTACATAATTTAGCAGACTTTGATTTTTTTTGCCTTATCATTTACATTTTTACGGTGACATATTATTCTCCTGATACTGTTCTGCATCAGTTCATACAACTCTTGCTATGTTTCTCTGAAATCCAACAATAGTCCATTATATTTATAGGCTATCACCTTTTTCAGCCATCAGCCAATCAATACACGTCCATTTTGCTACCACACAGTATTCAGAAAGCTACATCCCCTTCCACAGAACTGAAGGCTATTCCACTGAGCTTAACACTTCAATAAGCTGCCAGAGGAATTTTTCCCCCTCTTCCCACTCTCCATAAACTGTCAGCTTCAGGATGCACCAGGTACAAGAAAATCAATTGGGCTAATAATTCCAACAAAGTCAGGAATTGCTGTGCTTAGTTTTTCAATAAACTTGTAATTCCACCAAATAATAATAGCTAGCTTTTATATAGTGCCTACCATGAGCCAGGAACTGTGCTAATTAATAATCATTGTCTCATTTGATCTTCACAACAATCCTTGGAGGCAGATTGCTCCCATTTTGCAGCTGAAGAAACTGAGGCAAACAGAGGATACATCACTTACCCAAGATCACATAGCTAGTAAGTGTCTGAGACTAGATTTGAACTTAGGACTTCCCAACTCTAGGTACAGATCTCTGTGCCACTTAACTGCCTAAATACACTGAAGAAAATCTTGGCTTTCCCATAATCACCTCCTATACTTAATTCCAAAGTTCTTTCAAGAGGACCTAGAGAACTGAACAGTTGGAAAGGACCTTAGTCTTTATCTAACCTTATTTTACCTATAAAAACAAGGTGGTCACCAGACAAGATACAACTGAGATCTCCTAGGCGAGATAAGAATTTGGATCTCTAGACTCACAGTCCAGAACTCTCTCTACTATACCATACTGCACCTCTTCCACAATATCACACTATCCCATTCCCCCTTCAAGAAAATATGTGCTATAATGGATATAGATGCTGCCATTTAGAGACAGAAGACCTGAATTTAAATACCATCTCTATCACTGACCGACAATGGGACTTTGAGTCTCAGTTATCTTTAACTCTAAAATGAAGATCAGGGACTAATTCAGGAGTTCTTAATTTCTTTATTTGGGTCCTGGACCCCTTTGGTACTCTAACAAAACCTATGAACCCCTTCACTAAATAATTTTCTTAAATGCATAAAATAAAATGTATAGGATTACAAAGGAAGCCAATTATATTGAAATGCAGTTGGTTTTGGTTTTTTTTTTTTTAATTAACAGACCCCAGGTTAAGATGCTGGACTATATAATCTTTAATGTCCCTTCTCGCTATAAATTTGTGTTCCCATTTTCCTTTTCAGCTCTAAAATCTATGACCCTATGATCTTATTATCCCAATGCCTGGCTCAAAATTTGTGATCCTGTGAATTCCTGAATCTCCACAACATTTTATAATTAAAAGACTAAGACCCAAAGATACAATGAGATATGACCAAGATCCCATTGTTGGTGATATACAACTGGGATTAGGTTTCAGGTCTCAATTCTCAAATCAGCAAATTAGCCAATGTGCCATTCCTTGGGTTAATCAGCAAATGCAACCAAGGAAATGATCGTCATATTCCCAACTGCAAATGAAAGAACAGAACCACATCCCTAACTCTCTTTCCTTGAAAAAATTTGGCTTCTAAAAATGCAGAATGAATGTTTTCAATTGAGTCAGTGTGTCAGCTGTTCCAAAATGAGATCTGATAACCTGTCCTCTGAAATCATTAAAAATGGTGTAAAAAAAGTACATTTGACATCTTAATAGGAAAATGACAAAATAAAATGTCAGTTTCTGCTTCTTTACCTGAGGCCCCATCAGACACATTCTAAATGATGGTGACTAACACCTGCTGTCAGGGACAGCCTTTGCATCCAGACAAAAAAAGAAACAAAGCTCCTTTAAATATTCTTATGAAATTTGCAAAGTGTGTCTCGACCATCTGCCCACTTTGATTTGTTTCTCAATCGAGACCCAGCATTCCTTGATACAAGTTCCATCTGTGACCACTCATTCTCGTTCCTCCTTTTCTTGGAACAGAAGAAGGATGATCCAGTCATGGGATAAGCAACAGCCCATATAGCAGTAGATCACTTAGGGAATAGAGTCTTCCTATTTGCAGAATCAGAGGATCTCTAAGCCAGAAAGAGCCTCAGAAGCCATCTAGCCCAATCTATATCTGAATAAGGATCCCATTAACAGAATCCTTGACAAGTGGTCATCTAGCTTTTGCTTGAAGACTCCTTAGGGAAAACACACTACCCAGTTTTAGTTTGGGAAGCTCTAATCATTTGGAGGTTTCTCCTTATGTCAAATCTAAATCTATAGCTTCCTCTGTTATACCCTCTAGGGTCAAACAAAATGGAATCTTTTCCACAAGACAACCCTTTAAATACAGAAGACACTTATCCAGTCCACCTCACACCTCTTCAGCGATAACAATATCAGTTCCTCCATCTCATCCCCATGAAACATGTCTTCTTATCTCCTCAGTATCCAGGTTGTCCTCCTCCAGTCATACTTTGCCATGTGCCATCTACAGCATTGAAATCACTTTTAGGATACCTGAGTGACCTTAAAGAGAAAGAGGCATCGTTTGGAAGTGGTATTCCCAAGATTTGTCCCTATGCAGGATGTTTAGAGGCAGTATGGTACAGAGAATAGAGGGCTGCCCTTGGCATCAGGAAGATGTGTGTTCTAGTACTGCCTGGTCACAAACCTGGGCAAGTCATTCCAAATCTCAGTGCTTCAGGCAAGACTGGAAGACTATAAATTGCAGGGTTGGTATTGATTTGCATTGGAAGAGTCAGTTTATTACAGGGTTCTCCTTATACTCATTAAATCATAGGTTGGCTAAAAAAAAATGTACTGTTAGTGTTTTATGGAGTCCTCAGTAAGATGGGTTCTCTGAATTTTATCGCAATGCTATGAGAACTAGTAGGAAAGACAAGTAAGGCTACTCTTTAGTCATTCCTGAACATCATCATGTAAGGATCTCAAACATCCTAGAAATCTTAACATGGAGGAAATTGGGTGAGACAATAATAGAAGCCAGCTCCATGAAGGAGGGGATAGTTCTCATTAATTCCACATAGAACATACCCAATGAAACATTTAAAGGGGCTTGGTTAATGAGTAAGTAGTTCATAAAATACTCGTTCAGTTAATGAATGAATGTGTAACATGCTCTGAGGGGTTTATCCCAACTCCTAGTCACCTTGATTAGTCAGCTAAAGTTGCTAGATTTCCCTCAGGGTTCTAAGGGTGGCTCTGAGGAGTCTGGGGGGGGGGGTAGGTGGATATCTTCTTAATACTACATAATTCAGTCATTATTGAGTCATTTCAGTCATGCCTGACTCTTCGTGACCCCCATTTGGGATAGATTTCATTAGGTTTTAGAAAATGGAATTTATTAAGTTCTTTATTAATAACCTTATTATTATTTTTTTATTATTACTTATATAGTTATATACCAACATAGAACGGGGGAAAGGTGGGCTCAAGCTTAGAAAGAAAATGTGGCAAAAGGTAACAGCTCCCAGTTGTCAGAAGTCCTTTTCTCCTATGCATGGAGTGCTTAAGAAATTCCCTTTAGGTACATTTCTTTCTGGACTCCTTGGGGAGCCTTGGATCTGCCATTCTGCACTATATTCAATCACCATATTCCAGGGGATTATTCTTGAATGATGAAAAGTCTGAATTTTTCCCGATCATCCAAAGATCTCAAAGTTTTCTTCTGGTTGAGAGGGAAAGGAGGAAACCAAGGTCAAAGTTCTCTCTTCCCCACTCCCTCCATTTCCCTCTTCCTTCCTCCCATGTCCCTCCTTCCCCTCCCTCCTCAAAGAATGGAACCAGCCTCTAATCTGTGGGTGACCAGAGCTGAACAGAGCAGGCTAGAGAGTCAGGAACCAAACAAAAATTTAATTTCAAAGTGAAGAAAATGGCTTGCAAGTAAAGACACATGTGCCAGGGACCCAAGCCCTAGTAGTTAGACCTCAGTATTTATAACTATGGCTATGCAGTGAGCTGTAGCCTTGACAATGAGGGATAACAACATGACAAGCTTGATTCATAGCAGGACTTCATGACCAGAATGTGGCTATAGCAGGTGCTTGTCTGACCTCAGAGAACATCTGGTGCTGGTCAAAGCAAGACAATAATTATATGAAACAATTCTGGGATTACTTCCCAACTAGCTGCCTTCCTTCATTCCCCTAGAACAATGAAGCTATTAATCTTGCCATTTACTTTTAACTTTTGTAAAATTTAATCTTTATTTTTCCTTAAATTCTACAGAGTGGTACCCCAAAACTTATTATTTCAGAAGGGAGTGAGTTCCTGGAATTACCTCCAAGGCCCCAAGAGTTCTCTGCAATCTTAAAATGACTAATCTTCAAACTCTTAAATCTGCTAAGATGTTTTTAGTAGTTCCACAAACTCTGATTATCTGACTTCATTTCTGTAATTCCAGCATAGCCAAAGCTGAAAAGAGGGGATTTACCTGGAATGTTTTCTCCTTGTTCATTGGAATCAAGATCTATATCAGTTTTGCACTGATCTGTCTTTTTCTAGAAACTTCATCTTAGTTTCCAATATAAATTGATTTTCATGAGTAATACCTAGATTAAAGATCCTTCTACAAAAATTCAATTTATGTGACTCACCTCTGAAAATTTGAGAAACCCTTCTGATTCCTATCCCTTGCATTGTCTTTGGACACTAGCAAGCCATATAACATACTCACAAACACACGGCCTATATATAGCTTCCTGTGAGGACCTTATATTTTGGAATCTGATTACTCAATCATGAGACCTAAGCCTTTTCAATCAATTGCTGGTTAATTGATTGATTAATGTCATGGGGATTTTTTCATGAGTTCTGTTCTCCACCTATCAAACTCTCTTCTCAAAAAGTTGGAGAAAGATATCTAGACTCAGACCAAAGGTTTTGTAGTTCTGAATGAACTCACAGATTCATGGGGTTTAGAGCAAGAGGGGACCTTAGAAATCAGTTCTTTCTCATGTAGGATTTTAATTCAGTTCCTCACGCTGATAACATTGAACATGACCTTTCAATATTAATTACATTATAAGGATTTATTTTAAAAATAAATTTCAAATGAAAAAATGCTATACACCTCCAGAGAGAAAACTGAGTGCAAATTGAAGTATAATTTTCTATTTCTTTAAAAATATAGCTAATATGAAAGTGTCTTTTGCAAGATTTCACATGTGTGGTTGATATTATTGTTTGTCTCCTCAGTGAGTGATGGGGAGAGAATTTGGAACTCAAAATTTAAAAAGAAAAGAATGATTAAAAATAATGTTTTTTTTTTCCATTTCAATACTTTTGGATTCAAGCCAACTAGAAACCACCTGCAAATGTCATTTAAAAACAACTTTTTTCTTTCTCGAGAAATAGGACTTTTTGGCTCATTCCACTCTGCACCTGCTGCTCTGCCTGGTTTCAACTCCAAAGAATAAGATATCTCTCCCAGGATGAGCTCATCACCTCTAATTTCATCACCACGCTGCTAACTCAAGCGTTGACTAATATCACCTCCCTCTGCTTCCTCAGCTCTCTGATTGGAAGGCTGAAGTTTGGAGTACCAAACTTTTCCCAGTGCCTTTTTTCTTTTTAAAAATTTTTATTTTTAAAATTTATTTATTTACTTTTAGTTTACAACATTCAGTCTCACAGTCCCTTGAGTTCCAAATTTTCCCCCGTACTCCCCATGGCGGCATGCATTCGGATATATGTTCTACAAATACCTTCACATTAAACACTAGTCATGCTGTAAAGAAGAATTATGACTGATGGAGTGAACAATGAGAAAGAAGGAACAAAACAAAACAAAAAAGGGAGAGAGCAGGTAGTTTGCTTCAATCTGCATTCAGATTCTGTAGTTCTTTCTCTGGATGTGGGTATCTCTTTCCATCATGAGTCTTTTGGAGTTGTCTTCTAACCTTGCATTACTGAGAGAAGCCCAGTCTATCAAAATTAGTCATCACAGATACGATGTGTCTGTAATTGTATACAAAGTTCTACTGGTTCTGCTCGCCTTACTCAAACGCCTTCTTTCATAGAGGGCAGAAACAGGACTTTTGGGCTCACACCTCTTTGCATCTGCTGCTCGGCCTGCTTTCAACTTCACAGAAGGTGTTGCCCCCCTCCTCCCAACCTGATATCCCCTGATCTCTCTCCTCTTTCCTGCCTCTTTTTGTGGTATTGTCTCCCTACCCTCCCCCCCCCATCAGATTTTAAGCTCCTTGAGGGCACAGACTGTTTTTCTTATTAACTAATTATATCCATTGTGCTTAACACTATGCTTGGGACCTATTAGGGGCTTAATAAGTATTTGTTGGATTGGATTTTCAAGGATTTGGTCTTCATCTCTGTTATCTACAGGATTATTTATATTTCTTTTTATGGTGCCATATAAAACAGGATCCAAAATAAGAATTTGGAGGGGAAGGAATAATTGTACTCCACATTTGTCATAAGCATTGATAGATTGACCTGATACTGGTCATATTGTGTTTTGCTAACCAATAAAGTTTAAATGTTAACATGGACTTTGGGAAGAATCTTTAATATACATATCCTCATGAACTTCCTTTTTTCTTAGAAAAGAAACCAGGCAACTCAACTTTCCAGGTGAGCTAAAAAGCCTAGGAATCCCCTCAAAGTTTCATCTGCAAAATTTTCACCAGCCTTTCCCACACTCCCATACAGTCTAATAAAAAGTTTGTAAGTCTGATGTTGTAAGCACCATAGAATCTTAGAACTTTAAATGTTTCTGCACGTAACTGAAACTGACCCCTAAATGATTTTTGTTCATTTGTTTTGTTTTGTTTTTACATTTCAATCCAATTCAACAAAATGTTTGTAGAGTGCCTTCTATGGGCAAAGCATTATGTAAGGAGCTAGGGGCTGCTAGGTGAGGCAGTCAGTAGAATGCCCAGTCTGGAGTCAGGAAGACCTGAGTTCAAATCTGTGCTCATACACTTGCTAGCCATGTGACCCTGGACAAGTCACTTAAACCTGTTTGCCTCAGTTCCTCATCTGTATAAATGGCAAACTGCTCTAGTATCTCTGCCAGGAAAACCCCAAATGGGTTCAGGAAGAGTCAGACACAACTGAACAACAAGGAATTCAAAGACAAAACAACCTCAACAAAAATAGTCCCTGCCCTCAAGGAGTTTCCATTCTACTGGAGAGATATGAAATATGAAGAAGTAAATACAAAATAAAACAAAGTAATTTTGAAGAGAATCTCATGGTGTACACTGCTGGATAAATCCCCAGAGCCCTGAGAGTTTCAAAGGAAAACTTGTGAGTGAGCCTGTGTGGTATTATAAGGACACAGCCAAGAACCAAGAACCCGAAACTCCCAGGCCACCAAAAATAATCTAGCTGGCCTCCCTCAGAGCTCAATCCTTAATGCATCCAGAGGACTTTGCAAACATTAAAGCATGTTGTAAATGTGATTTCTTACCATTATTGCTATCCGGGCAAATTACTCTGCTGATATCCATCTAGTCTCTTTGCCCTTCAGAGGAGCTGGAAGAATAACATCAACAGATATATTTGAAATGCCTTAGAATAGAAATGAAGGTAAGAAAGTTCTGTCTTCTAGAACAGCAGGCCATCCCCCTTGATCAGTGCATCCGGAGCTGCTGTCAGAACAAAACAAACACTGCCCTCTCCTGTCTAGCATTCATATTTCATAGTCAGGTCAGACCACTTTCATAAGTAGCCTGCATCAGAAATAATAACAGTTTTTAAAAACTATTTTAGATCATAGGATTTCCAACTGGTAAGGGAGATTAGGAATCATTGACTCCAATCTTTTCATTTTATAGATGAGGAAACTGAGGTCTAAAATATACTTAGGACATTTGATTTTGGCCAGATAAGAAAAAAAGGCAAGAAGGAAAGCAGGAAGGAAGAGAGGGAAGAAGGAGGAGGAAGGATAGAATGATTGAGGGAAAAGTGAGAGGAAGAAAAGAAGGAATGAAGGAAGGAAGGAAGGAAGGAAGGAAGGAAGGAAGGAAGGAAGGAAGGAAGGAAGGAAAGAAGGAAGGAAAGAAATACATAGCAGGAGACATTTGCTTGCCTAGGTATTCCGAAACTGGACTTTGACTGCCTTTCTTGGCCTTTCAGTTTCCTTTTATGAACACAGGCCAGTGACAAGCATTCATTTTTTTCTCCACCTAACCCTGAAAAAAAGGCCAAATCTTTTTGCTTATTGTTATCAGGGCAATCATAGCATTAATAGGCATAATCAAGCAAAACAAATTTCTACATTGGCCATGCCCCCAAAATATGTCTCATTTTGGATTTTTAGCCTAGCCCCTGTCTGTCAGGAGGCAGATAGTACGTGTTACCACCCTCTGATCTCATGGTTGGTCATTGTATATAATAGTATGTATTTTTCAGAGAAGAGAACCACTACTGGGATCATCCTATACCTAGCTGGTCAGGAAATCTGGACCTTGCCTATCCTTTGTGATAATGCCTGTAGCTTGCACAGAAAGAACAGATCGACAATGAATGTGAAATAGCGCTCAGTTACACAAAGGGCCTTAACCTTGCAGGAGTGTATAATGAATATAATGGACAGTTTGAGTGATCCATGTTTCTTGTATTCATTCATGGGCACCTTTGAGTCCTGTGTCTTAATCAGTTTCTATGGTAGAAGAAATAAATGCTCTCCCATAACCCAAAACCATATTATATATTGGAAGGGTTGTCTTGGACCCTGGAACTAACTTTGGGGAAGCTGTAGACGTGAACCATACCTAAACTTTATTTCACTAGAGTTTTATCCTAAGGTAAGGCAAAGACGCTCCTATTCAGGCATGATTTTCCATGAGGTGCTGGATTCACATAGACCTATATTCATCCTAGGGAGAGGAAAGATAGCTTATACCAGAGTGTCGTCAGGTTCTGAAGAGAGAAAGTGTGCCCTTTCTTCTGAGCAAATGGGGGCCAAAGCCTCAGTTGCCCTATATTACTTACAGAATCACTGCCTATCTAGCTGATTAAACCCCAGAGAAGTCATCCATGTCCTCACATTCTTTTTTTAATAAAAAGAAACTTTCATGAAATATTTTTAAATGTTTTGAGTTCTTTTCCTACACCTCCTTTATGTTTTAATTTTATTTCATTCTGGTCACTCAGTGTCTGGAACTGTTCTATTTCTGGCATTAACAAGCTGCTAATGCAGGTAGCTATGTCTCGTCTAACTTTTATGGATATTCTTAATTGTACAAGCTTTATTATCTTAAATGAATGAATGGGTGTAACAGGCAAAAGAAAAACATGAAGAGGAGAAATTTTTGTGGGGTTTCAAAAGCATTGGATGACAAAATGAAATTAAAATGCTATAAACAAGAACAAAATGACAGCTGTTCCTAATGAGTTGACTCTTTGACCTGGGTCTCCTAGTTCAGGCCAATGATGAAATTTTATGATCCAGAATTCCTAGCATACTCAAACATCTTGAGAACTTTGTTGTTGTCATTTTAAAAAATGTTGTTTGTTTTGGTTTTTTATTTGTGGAATAATGAAATTTTGACCTCTAGTCTTCAAATTGGCACATGGAGCCCAGAAAAGAGGAAGTAATTAGTCCTTTAGTTAGGCAGTTTACATCAGAACTGACAAGGCACAGAGATCAACAGCCTACTGTTGCAATACATCAATAATTCAATTATTCTCTTACAAATATAAGCACTCTCTCCATCGGTGGAGATCACTACTGATCTCTCCCTTCCCATTCTGTTCAACTCTTATTCCTGTTCTTCGAAAAATCCATCATAAACAATATACCCAAAATACAAAAGGTTTTTTCTAATCCAACTAAAATTTCTTGAGAACAAGTGCAACATTTGGACTGTCCATACATATGTTTATGAACATGTCTTGGGTTGAAGTCACAGTTGGTAATGTCTACTTACACCCCCATATGTCCCTCCATTGTCCAGGTCCCACCATTTTGATGGTTCAATGAATGTGGTATGAGCAGTTCCGATTTTTCATAGATTCCTCCAAGGAAATTAAGCACAGTTAAATACCTCCACTGTATGTTCTCCATCCCAATAACTTAATAAAGCAACAATACACAAATATTGACATTTCTTACTACCGGCAAGATTTTAATAAAGTTATTAATGTTTATCAAGGCATAAATTGGATGATTAAAGTAAATTGTATAACTGATTTGTAACTAGTATAGGCAAAAAGTCAGAGGGGTAGGAGTTGTGTGTGACAGATTTTTTTATACTCCTCTTAATGTACAATTCTTATACCAGAATTGATTGCCCTTTGCTGACTAAAGGAAAAAGGTAAAGAATAAATGACCATGATAGCTTAAAGATTGAGGATAATATAATTCAGCGTGATGTTTTAAAGCTCAAATCACAACGTAATTTATTCTTTAAGAGAGAAGGTCAAATATGGTGGTTTGTGTTTGACATCATGGCTCACAGGATTTTATTCTGAGCCACCTTCTCTTCCCTTCTATATTATTTCACTTGGTAATCTCATTAGCTCCAATGGATTTAATTATCATGTCTGCGCTGATGATTCTCAAATCTACCTATCCTTCCCTAACATCTCTGCTGACTTCCAATCTTGCATCTCCAACTGCCTTTCAGACATCGTATGCTCAACATATCCAAAATGAACTCATTATTTTCCCCCCTAAACTCTCCTCCCTTCTAAACTTCTCTATAGCTCACAACCTAGGTATCATCTTCAGCTCCTCACTACCTCTCAGCACCCCCTCCATATCCAATTTGTTGCCAAGGCCTATCAATCTTACCTTTGCAATACTTCTCAAATATGGCTCCTTCACTCCTCTGACATTGCCACCATTCTAGTACATACTCTTAGCACCTCACACTTGAACTGTAACAATGGAGTACTGGTGGATCTTTCTGCCATAAATCTTTTCCCACTCCAGTTCCATGTTCCATTCAGCTTTTCCCACCCCTTTTAATTTTAGTGTCTTTCTTCTCTTAATTATTTTATATTTATCTATCCTTTATGTAGTTTGTACATTTTTTTGGTTGTTTCCTCACCCATTAGATTGTAAGTTCCTTGAGGACAGGGACTATTTTTTGCCTCTTTTCGTATCCCAGAGCTTAGCATGGTGCCTAGCATATAGTAAGCTTAATAAATGCTTATTTTTTTTTTTTGGAGGGCAATTGGGGTTAAGTAACTTGCCCAAGGTCACACGGCTAGGTTTTTGTTTGTGTGCGTTAAGTGTCTGAGGCCGGATCCGAACTCAGGTCCTTCTGACTCCAGGGCCGGTGCTCTACTCACTGCGCCACCTAGCCGCCCCTAAATGCTTATTTTTTAAAGCAACTGGGGTTAAGTAACTTGCTCAAGGTTACACAGCTAGTCATTTTTTCATGTGGATGCTAATTTCCTGAGGCTGGAACTGATCCCTGGTCCTCCTGACTCTGGGGCTAGCGCTCTTACTCACTGCGCCACCTAGCCACCCCTTAATAAATGCTTATTGACTGATTGTTGAGATGGAACATCAAAATAGTCTCTAACTCCCATATCTTTGAAAGAAGAAGCAACATTTTTGTGGTAGCCACAAAAACTGAAAACAAAGTGACTGCTAAATGAAAGAGAAATACCCTAAAGATGGGTCTCCCCCAGATCCATCATTTTAACACAGCTAGGTGGCAGCATAGTGAGCAAAGCTCTGGGTCTGGAGTCAGGAAGACTCATCTTCCTAAGTGAATATCTGGCCTCAGACCCTTGCTAGTTGTGGGCAAATCACTTCACCCTGTTTGCCTCCATTTCTTCATCTGGAAAATGAGCTGGAGAAGAAAATGGCAAACCACTTAGGTATCTCTGGCAAGGAAACTCCCAATGGGATCACAAAGAGTCAGAAGAACAACAAATCCCCAATAATGTTGTACAGTTGAAAGTCTTGGAACAACATGATTTGAAAATTAAAGTTTCACATGATCAAAAAAAGTAACGAATAGTCTTGCAGTTGACATAAATAGGCTATAGCTTATTTCCATAAGTGACTGATACACAAGAAAAAGCAACTGGGTAACATCATCAATATAGGACCAGACTTGGAGTCAGGAAGACCAACTTCTAAGTCCTGCTCTAGGCACTTACTTGCTGTGTGACTCAGGACAAGTGTCTTAAACTCTGTCTGCTTCAGTTTTCTCATCTGTAAAATGGGCATAATAGTAGTACCTGCCTCCCAGGGTTGTTGTGATGATTAAATATGTGAATATGTAAAGTGCTTTCTAAACTTTAAAGCACTCTACAAATGATTGGTGCTGACAGAGGTGATCTGTTGTTTTGTGGACCAATGACATCACAAGATAATGTCTTGACTTGCACATTAATTGGATTTAAGTGAGGCAGAACTGGGCAAAGTCATCAGCCTCACTCTCTCTTCCAGAGTCATCAAAGTCCAGTGACAAGACAAAAGTCAGAATGACTGGCGATGGCCCGGGACACAGTGGATGACCTTGGCATCTTTGATGACAGACCAAGCTTTAAGGCTCCACAGCACCCAATTCAGCTGCCTTTATTGCATTATTAAGAAGAGGTAAAAGAGATACATACATAAATATATATATATATTGCCAAATATCCACATATGTTTGTGAGTGTATATGCATGTATGTGTGTATATGTTCATTTATTTGCTCACTTATTCATTCGTTTGTTACTGATAAAGTGCATGCTCCAAAAGGAAGTAGGCTTACTTACTTACTAGCAAGAGTAAGGGATGACAAATCAATAGTCTAAGTGTTGCACTCCTCTTATAAAGTGAAGAAAGACTCAAAAAAAAGGAGAAAAGAAAGAGAGAGAGAGGAAGGAAGGAAGGAAGGAAGGAAGGAAGGAAGGAAGGAAGAAGGGAATGAAGGAAGGAAGGGAGAGCAAGAAAGAAGGAAAAAAGAAAGGAAGAAGGAAGAGAAAGAAAGAAAGAAAAAAGCAAGCAAGCAATTTATTATGCACCATACCAGTACTCACGTGTGTCCCAGGCACTATGCAAAATGCTGGAAATAAAATACAAGCAAAAAAGACAATCCCTACCATCAAGGAGCTTTCATTCAAATACAGAAGACAATGCAAAAAAACGGATCTTGAAGGAAAAGGCTGCTGGGGATGAGGTAGAAAATTTCCAAGAGTCTGGAGTAGATCTGGGAGAGAAGTGAGCACAGAAGCTTTGGCACCTAATAAAATGGTGTTCTCTGGCAGGTACTCACCAAGAGAGCTGTAGGAGCAGAAGCATCTTCAGGGTAGGAAGGCTGCTGGGAGGGAGGTAGAAAAGTCTAGAGAGCCAGGAGTGGGAACAGAAGTATTAGGAAATATGTTGGGAATGTCCTCCATGAAAGATCTGTGGGACAATACAGACCATAGGGAGACATGGACAGGTCATGGTTTGCACTGATGTACAAAGTACCGACATCAGTGTGATCTGGAATCACTGAGATGTTGAAGAAACTTGTTTTATAATGAGTGTAATACATTTTCCTCACATCAGAGTGACTTTAAATATTAAATAAAAATACTTTAATAAATTAAATATTTTAACAATGTTTAAAAGTAAAATACTTTAAACATTAAATAAATAAATAAAAATTACCTAAGTATTTCAAATTATTTGTAAAGAGTACCCTGTTTCCTAAGACTGAGCTGATGGAATATGGGCTGAAGAACAATCTTAACAAGTTATCCAAAAACCGCACAAAGTAAAAGTCCTTTTACTTTCTAATCTCTTGTGCTTTTCATCGCTCTATTTTTCTTTCCTATACACTGCCCTGACCCCCATTACCCCAGCCCTGCAAATCATTTCCACTTTAGTCTTCATAGAATGCTATCTACATCCATGTATTTGTCCTTCACCTCCTGTGCTGTTGCTGTTCAGTCATTTTCAGTCATGTCTGACTCTTTGTGACCTTATTTGAGGTTTTCTTGGCAAAAATATTGGAGCAGTTTGCCATTTCCTTCTTCAGCTCATTTTACAGATGAGAAAACTGAGGCAAACAGTGTTAAGTGACTTGCCCATGGTCACACAGCTAGTAAGTGTCTGAAGCTAGACTTGAACTCGGGAAGATGAGTATTCCTTCAGGCCTGGCACTCTATCCATTGTGCTACTTAGCTGCCCTCAACCCCTACTAGGTCTACCCAACACCTCTATTACCCAGTATCTAGCCAGCACAAAGACTGAAGGTCTTGATTTTATCACCACACCTCCTCCAGTTCTGTTACTAATGCTCAAATTCTCCTTTTTACCTCAATTCCAGTTTTTAGGGTTGTCCAATAGTATATATGAGTATTCCAATTAACTTTCTCAATAGCTTCCCAAAATATAATTTCTTTCAGACATTCAGTGTTAACAATGGTTGTCCTCAAAGGATGATTTGACTACCTTGCACTCTCCTCATAAAAGCAATGTTGTTTTGGTCATAAAGCTGAATGGGCCCTGCATTATATGGGATGTGTACTTTCAGGTTTCCCAGGATTGGTGATGAATAGTACCAAATTTTCCAAATGCTATTGTCCTAGGTCCTCTTTATGATCCTCTCAGAATGTTTGTGATTCCCAACAATAAAGCCTGGGCATAAGAATGGTATAGGCCATTACCAAGCCATTTCTGTGAGAATTGTGGAGAAAACGTGTCCTCTAAGACAGCAGCCTCTGCGTGGCAAACCTCTCCTCTAATCCTCTCTCCATGCTCAATCAGACCCTCTGCATTTCAGCCTAACACAAATAATGTCCCCCACTGAAACCAACCTATTAATTCAAGGTTTAGAATACTCATCTGAATCATTACTTGAATACCATTCAACTTAATCACCAATTAAGAAAACAGAAAATCTCCACAGAGATGACAAGATTGTCATATTTTCTAAGACAGAAATTCTTAACCTGTGGCTTATGAACTTTTGAAAATATTTATATCAGTAACTACATTTCACAATGATTGGTTGCCTTTGAAATCCTTTTTATTTGATTTGATTCATTAAAAAAATCATTCTGAAAAGGATCCCTGATACAAAACTGAACCCCTGTTATAAGCAAATGAAAGATATGAAGGAAAAACTGGAAACCCAGATGCACAAAAGCATTTCCCTCTTGGGAAGATTTGATTGTGATGAGAATAGCAATACATAATGGAATTTTAAGTCACCTACTTCACTTTCAAAATCTGGGCAAAGGAAATAAAAGTTCCTTATGAGCTTTATCCAATCATTTAATAAAGTGTCCCAAGCTCTAGCAGCATGCTTTAAAATCTGTCCCTACCGGGGCGGCTAGGTGGCGCAGTGAATAGAGTGCCGGCCCTGGAGTCAGAAGGACCTGAGGCCTCAGACACTTAATCCACACAAACAAAAACCTAGCCGTGTGACCTTGGGCAAGTTACTTAACCCCAATTGCCCTAAAGGGGTGGCTAGGTGGCACAGTGAGTAAGAGCGCAGGCCTCGGAGTTGGGATGACCCAAGATCGAAACCGGCCTCAGAAAATGAGCACCCACACATAAATAATGACTAGCCGTGTAACCTTGAGCAAGTTACTTAACCCCAATTGCTTAAAAAAAAAAATCTGTCCCTGCCCCACCCACCCCCGGCCCAACAGAAAAGGTCTTTTCTCCTTCCATCAATCAGAGCAGAAGGAGGATTGGGCAGGAATTCATTTTATCAATGTTTCAATACCATAGCTTGCACTGACAAGACTACCCATTGTGGCCAGCCTATCTTTGGGGTTCTTCCATATTATGGTATGAAAGAGGGAGCACATTCATATATAAGGAACTGATTTTTATCATCAACCAATTTATTCATTCATTTAGGAAATAATTTTATTTCAAATTTTTTCCAACACTTTGCAAAAAAAACTACCATATGCTTTTAAATATATTAATTTGAAGGAAAATATGTGCTTACACAAATGCCCTCTTTAAAAAGGCTGATATGTGAAAAAGTATTTATGTGTTGTTGTATAAGAATGTTTTCTTTATTTTTTTTGCCTCAATAGTTTAATTCAGATTCCCAAGTATTCAACTTTCATTTTCAATTGATTCTTCTCTTAACAAGTCATCTTCAATAGCACAGTGTACACAGTAGCCCCATAATATGTGCATATTGGATTAGACTGGATTCCAGAACAGTCATATAAGAATATCAAGAATTCTGGCACTCAATAATAGCATGTTAATATTATTTTTAAAATCTAGTCATGCCTCTTTGTACTCCAGACAACTTTTAACTTAAAATGTACGCTCCTTTATTTTTTTTTTAAACAAATACTTTATTAACTTCTGTTTTACATCATTCATTCCGCCAGATTCCGAGCTACAATCATTCTCCCCCCATTATTCCCCTACCCAACCTCCCAGAACAGCAGTCCCACAAGATATCGCCTCCTCCAATCCGCTCTCTCCCATACCCTCTCCCATACCCCCATCAACTTTTCCATTAGAGGAAAATGAGTCTTTGTGTCCCAATGCCTGCACATCTTATCTCCCAATCACAGGCAAAAGAGTATTAATAATAGTATTTATATATATATTTGAAACATTTAATGTTACGACCTTGAATTTCAGATCCCTTTCCTTCCTCCCTTGTCACCCATTCCTTCTTGGGATATAAGTAATTCAGTATATGTTGTACATGTCTAGCTATGCAAAACATTATCATAGTAGATATATTGTACAAGGCTGCTTACACTTCCCTCCCACTCATCCCACCCCCCACCTGGTCCATTCCCTACATGATCCTGTCCCTCTTCTATAGTGGGTACTTCCAGCCTCCCCTCACCCCAAGGATGCCCTCCCATCCATCATCCCTCCTCTCATCCCCCTTCCCCCTATCCTGCTGCAGGTTGAGATATCCCATTAAGTATGTATGTCATTTTCTCCCTGAACCAAATTCAATGTGAATGTGGTTTTGCCTTTTTAGCCTTCCTTAGTCTCCCCCTCCTTTGCACCCACTTCCCCTACATGAGAGAGTTTACCCTACCATGTCTCTCCCCATCTCCTCTTGCCACTTTCCTCTCTCACCTCATAATTTCATCCCTTGAGTATTCTCCCTTCCCAACAAATTCAACCTATGCCCTCTATCCATATATACCTGTAACCATATACACACACATTCACATATGTATTCATATGACCACACCCCTTCTTCCATTATTTTCATAGTGAGAAAGATATCATCAGTCACAGTTATTGCTTTTCCATATAGGAATGTAAATAGTTCAACTTTGATAAGTTCCTTTTGATTTCTTTTCCCTGATTACTTTCTCAGGCATCTCTTCCTTCTTGTGTCTGGATGTCAGAATTTCTATTCAATTCTGTTTTTTTCCTCAAGAATGCTTGAAAGTCCTCTATTCCACTGAATGACCATATTTTCCCCTGAAACAAAATACTCAGTTTTGCTGGGTAGGTGACCCTTGAGTTCATTCCCAGTTCTTTTGCCCTCTGGAATATCATATTCCATGCCCTTCGATCCCTCAGTGTAGAAGCTGCCAGGTCCTGGGCTATTCTGATTGTGTTTCCACAATATTGAAATTGTTTCTTCCTGGCCGATTGTAGTATTTTCTCCTTGATCTGGGGATTCTGGAACCTGGCTATAATATTCCTGGGAGTTTTCTTTTTGGGGTCTTTTTCAGGAGGTGATCGGTGGATTCTTTCGACCTCTATTTTGCCCTCTGGATCTAAAACATCAGGGCAGTTTTCCTTGAGAATTTCTTGAAGGGTGATTTCTAGGTTCTTTCTTTGATCATGGCTTTCAGGTAGTCCCAATAATTTTTAAATTGTCTCTCCTGGATCTATTTTCCAGGTCAGTGGTTTTTCCCATGAGATATTTCACATTGCCTTCTAATCTTTCATTTGTTTGGATCTGCTTAACAGCATCTTGATTTCTCATAAAGTCACTAGCTTCCATTTGCTCCAGTCTAACTCTGAAGGAATGAATCTCCTCAGTGAACTTTTGAGATTCTTTTCCATCTGGCAAATTCGACTTTTTAAGGCATTCTTCTCCTCATTGCCCCTTTGGGCCTCCTTTGCCATTTGAGTTAGTCTATTTTTTAAGGTGTTGTTTTTCCTCAGTCAGGCTGTTGACCCTCATTTCATACTTTTCCTGCATCCTTCTCATTTCTCTTCCCAATTTTTCCTCCACTTCTCTTATTTGATTTTAAAGTCCTTCTTAAGGTCCTCTATGGCCTGCAACCCTCTCATGTTTTCCCCTGGGGCTTTTGGAGCAGGACTTCTGACCTCACAGTCCTTTTCCCGCTCTATGCCCCCAAAATAGGAGTCTAGGGTTGCATTTTTCTGTTTCCTTTGCCTTGGCATGTTGCCACTTAATTGCTTGACTTTTGGGACTTGTTGCCACACTATGGCTTTAAGGCCAGCTAGAGGAATTTTCGTCCCGAACGTGTGGGGGGCAACTTCCGTTTCTGGCAAGCTGTAAACCCACCCACAACTTCCACCCTAGATCACAATCCAGATCCAGGGAGGTTAAAGCAAGAGCGATTACCCCCCAAGACTGATCGCTGGATCTCCCCACGATTTGTAGGCTGGGAGCCGGAAATGCCTCTGAAAACTACACAGTGGTGTCTCCTCAGCGGCTTCTAGCCCCCAGGGGAGGGAGCTGACGCATTCCCCAAATACAGGTCCCAAAGTCCATAGGACACTAACCTCTTACTTTGTCCTAGGCAAGTCTATGTTGATAATTCTGGTGTCTCCACAGTTCCTGGTGTTCTGGGGTTCCTCCAGCCGGCTGCTGGCCCTGCCGCCCTGGGGCTAAAACCTCAGCCCACATGGACCTGGGCTCGGCTCGGCTCCTGCGCTCTGCGCGCTGCCGGCTCCCAGACCACTGCGCTGGTCCTTCCTGCAGGGTGCTGGGCTGTCCTCAGCGGGAGGTTAGCTTCTCTGTGTCGTTCTGTGGGTGCTGGGGCTCCAGAAGATTTTCAGAGTCCTTTTTTACATAGTTTGTGGAGAGTCTGGGGGCAGAGAGGCTTGGAAGAGCTGTTTCTACTCCGCCATCTTGGCTCCGCCCCCTACGCTCCTTTATTTTAAAAAACTGTCATCAATCTTTTTAGCTTTAGAGATACAGTATATTAGAAACTAGAATGGGAATCCAGAGGGCATTTTGGAAGATTAGGATGGGAGGTCTGCTCCCTAGATGTCCTTTCCCCATCAGTTTCTACAACAATATTAAGAACAGCAAGTATCTCGGTAGTACTTTAAGGTTTATAAGGCGCTGCTTTCATTACAGCTCTATGAGATACGTCCCATATTATGCCCATTTTAGAAATGGTGAAAAAGACTCAGAGAAGTGAAGTAATTTTTCCGAGGTCACACAGCTAGTAAGTGTCAGAGATAGAATTTGAACTCAGTCCTCCTGACATAAGTCTAGCATTCATTCCACATAGGATACCAAGTAGCTTGGAAAAACAAGAGCTATTACAATTTTTTTTTCATAGGTTGGCATTTTTTATTTAAGCTGAAGAACAGGTTATGAGGGGGGTGGGGGCAAGGGAAGAGCCAGGGAGCCAAGAGCCTCTCATCTGTGTCTGCTCCAGACGGGGTTGATCATGATTTCTGAGCCTTGGTCCAGGGCACACAAGGAAGCTCACGCTAAGATGAGGTTCCAAGGGTACAGCCTGAGGAAAACACGGGGGTGGCCAGAGTTACACATCCAGCCAGAGGTGGAGGCTGGGATTCTCCTTGGATCAGCAGCACCGCTTCCTTTTGGGAATTGAAGCCTAGTGAGAAGTCCCATCCCACATATTTCTTATAAAACATTCTTGTAGTTAAAGTCTTTGTGCTAAAGAATTCTTTCATCGCCTCTCTAACTTCTTGTACTTTGCTTCTAGTTTCTTTGAATAGGCATCCAACTTGTAAGCTGCCTGTTCAAGAGAGGCTACTTGCTCCTCAATTAAAGTGATCTGATCCAGATAAGGCTGAAGGGCGGCATATTTCTGGTTTAAGTCCTTTAGGTTTCTACTTATGGTTACTGCAATATCTTTCATTTCTAGATACTTCAAGCTAATCAGTTTGTTCATATTTTCCAGAAGTTTATAATCTTCACTGGTGGCTGTCAGCTCGCCCGTCAGGTACGTGGCCATTTTGGAGAACATGTCCTGGCACAGCCTGGTGATGTCCGCCTCGGCAGGCTCCGTGGCCTCCTCAGCCGTCTCCACCATGGCATCGTCTAGGCCCAGGAAGCGAGAAAGGAGAAAGGATGGAGGGAAGGATGGGTAAGGGAATGGGGAGGAGGAAGGGGGAGAGGGAGGGGAGGGGGAGAAGGAGGGGGGAAGGGGAGAGGGGGGAAGGGGAGAGGGAGAGGGAAGGGAAAGGGGACAAGGAAGGGGGGGAAAAGGAAAGAGCTATTACAATTTTTGAAGAGAGCACAGTGCCTTGCACAGAGTTGACACACAATGAACATTTGTGAAATGAATAAACGAATGAAGGAAGGAATTTGAGAAATTTGGCAAATTTGAAAAACAAAACATGAACCATTACAATGTAGCAAATTAATTTTTTACCTAATACCTTTTTTGTTTGTAAAGATTTTTTTTTTATTTTAGTGCTAAAAGTTTATGGATAAGTTGCATCTTCACTTAATTCCCACAATTCCCTTACTAGGCCACAAAGGACGAAAAGTAGATGGATCCTAACAGTAGAATTTCTATTTATTTCTGAAGAAACCAAAAGTCTGTAGCTTTGCTTGTGTAAAAGGCTATTCCTGCTGATAAGTAGAGAAGAATATAAAAAAATTAATAAGAAAAGGAAAGAATTTTGTTACAAGTAATTTCATGCTATTACAGATCTCTCGGATCCAAGAATTCAAAAGCACAAATGTAAAGGATATTAACATTGCTGTAGCACATGACTGGTTTAAAAACTAGTAGCACACCAAAGACTTGATGTTCAAAAGACAATCTCAATATTGCAGAGCTCAGAAAATCTTCAAATGTTTGGTCAAGAAACAAAGTTTGGGTTTTTTCCAAATGTTGCATTCCAACAATATGCTAACAAGTTCTTTCCTCAAAATTGTTTCTCACTTATTTGAGATTCCTTTCATATTCTGCAGAATGTGAAATAAATTTGCCTTTGTTTGAATATGCTCACATGAAATCAAGAACTTAGCCTGTGAAGAGTTAAGTGTATCTTCAATTTTCAGAAGTTCATGAAAGTGATGGAAATGAAGTGGAAAAAATTCTTGAGCATTCTAGTTTTAAAAATAGGTCAATTCAGGGCAGTTAGGTGGTGAAGTGAATAGAGCACTGGCCCTGGAGTCCAACCATTCTGGAGAGCAATCTGGAATTATGCCCAAAGGGCTATAAATAATTTCATACCCTTTGACCCAGCAATACCACTTCTAGGGTTATATCCCAAAGAGATCATAGAAGAGGGAGGAAGACCCATATGAACAAAAATATTTATAGCAGCTCTTTTCGTGGTTGCAAAGAATTGGAAATTTAAGGGGTGCCCATCAATTGGGGAATGGCTAAACAAGTTGTGGTATATGCATGTAATGGAATATTATTGTGCCATAAGAAATGAGGAGGAGACGGTTTTCATATTTACCTGGAGAGGCTTATACAAACTGATGCTGAGTGAGAAGAGTAGAACCAGGAGAAATTTGTATACAATCACAGACACAACATATGTGTGATGACTAACTATGACAGACTGGACTCTTTTCAGCAATGCAGTGATATAAGTCAATCTCAAAAGACTCATGAAGGAGATGCGACATCCAGAGAAATAACTAGAAAGAACTGAGCCTGAATACTGATGGAAGCAAACTAATTGATCTTTTTCTTTTTATTGTTTGGTTTTATTTCTTCTTTACCATTTTTCATCCCATCTAGTACAATACACCTTTGTAACTTGACTAATGTCTAATATGAAAGTATTTGCAGATCTTATACTGGACTATATACTGTTGTAGGGGGTGGGGGGAGGGAGGGAAAGGAAATTTGAAAATCAAGGAACTATGGAATTGAATCTTGTCAACTAAAAATAAACAAATAAATTTAAAAGAAAAACAGGTCAATTCGGGGCAGCTAGGTGGTACAGTGAATAGAACACCAGCCCTGGAGTCAGAAGGATCAGAGCTCAAATCCGGTCTCAGACACTTAACACAAAAACTAGCCATGTGACCTTGGGCAAGTCACAACCCCAATTGCCCTCCAAAGAAAAAAGCAAAAAATAAAATTAAAATGGGACAATTCAACAAAATTTCATATAGCAAAAGTTGCAAATCAATTTGAGTATTTCTTCCTCCTTTCTCCTCCCCAGGTCCTTTTCTGACAATAGTAGATGACATTTATATGGCCTATTAAGGTTTTCAAAGTATCTTACATACTTTATTTCATTGGAGCCTCATAACAATCCCAGTGAGACAGATACTATAGATAGTATTTCCTTCATTTTACACATGAGGAAACTAAGGACCATAAAGACTGAGTGACGTGCCTGCAGCCCACAGCTATGATAGTGGCAGGATCTTCCTGATGTGAAGTGCAGCCCACAGCTATGATAGTGGCAGGATCTTCCTGATGTGAAGTGCAGCACTTTCTCAAGTATGCCACACTGCTTCTGTACCTTTTGTATTTTCTTGTTCTGTCCAGTTAGTTAGGAAACTTGTTAAGCACCTACTATGTGCCAGGCACACAGTAGTATATAGTATGTGTATGTGTGTGCGTATGAAGAAAGGCAAAAGCTAGTATTTGTTCTCAAGGAGCTCACAATTTAAAGGGGTAGATGAAGAAGAAGAAGAAGAAGAAGAAGAAGAAGAAGAAGAAGAAGAAGAAGAAGAAGAAGAAGAAGAAGAAGAAGAAGAAGAGGAGGAGGAGGAGGAGGAGGAGGAGGAGAAAGAGGAGGAGGAGGAGGAGGAGGAGAAGATGATGATGATGATTATGATGATGATGGTGATGAAGAAGAAGATGAAGAAGAGGAAGAGGAAGAAGGAGAAAGAGAAAAAGAAGAGGAAAAATGAGAAGAAGCAGAAGGAGAAGGAGGAGGAGGAGGAGAAGATGATGATGATTATGATGATGATGATGATGATGATGATGATGGTGGTGGTGGTGGTGGTGAAGAAGAAGATGAAGAAGAGGAAGGAGAAGAAGAAGAAAAAGGAGAAGCAGAAGGAGGAGGAGAAGAAAGGAAAGAAAGAAGAGGAGGAGGAGGAGGAGAGTTGGAAGGACTAGAAGAGAAAAGAAAAGAAAAGCTTCTTGCAGGGGGGCAGAGCCTGAACTGAGCCTTGAAGGAAGTAAAGGCTTCTAAGAGGCAATAGAATGAATATATTTCAAACACAGGTGACATCCTGTGCAAAGAGAGGTATGTAGGTAGGTGGTGGATGGGGTGCTGAACTGAGGGAACAGCCACCAGTGTGGAACAAAGACTATATGAAGGGCAATAATGCATATATCTCAGCAATTCAGTATCAGGCTTGGGAATAGACATCAAGACTCTGAATCACAGGCTGCTCTTTTCACATGCAGGCTGATGTAATTCATGGTGGATGTTGGTCAGATATGGGGGGGAAAGTTAGAGAAACCTGGGATAAGGTACTGCACAACTAATCATATCTTCAGCACCCATCAAAGATGGCAAAGTGCCTGTTTAGGTGAAGGGTGAGATAGTATTTCCTCCATTGCTGTATCTCTCCCTTTCTTAGACTTTTCAATTAATTTTTCTCTTTTTCCCCAAAAACAAAATTTTGTTTCCCTTTTTAGGGTGTTGTGGAAAACAGAAAGAGCAATAGTTCAAGAGTCAAGAGTGAAGCTGGGACAAGGCCTCAGGCAAAATTTCAACATCATGCTCTTCTGGGAGTATATGACTGTACATCAGTGGTTTAGAGCTTTCATAACTTCACTGTGACACAAAGAATTTGCTGGAAGGAACTGGAAGTTCATCTTGTTTAGCAGATAAAGAATAAAAGCCTTGAATGCAATAAATACTGATGCAAAGATACAAAATTAAGGTTTTCTCCCTTTGCTTTTTCTCACGGCCATCCTTTATCCCAGAGGAGTATTACAATCTTCCCCTCCAGGAAATTCTTTGTCTAGTAGTTAATCCATTTAGCCAAGAACCCCAAGTAGAGGGGAAGGAAAGTAGCAGTAGTAAGAGAAAAACCTCCTAACTAGCATTCTTCTATGCACCCATTTAGTGAGGCCACCAAATACAGAAAACATGGCCACTTAATCATGGCTCCTTAGACTAGTAATGTTTTCTTAAATTTTCCAATTGTCTGTTCTCTTAGAGCTTACTATAAACATGGCCCCTTCTCCTGCTCCAGGTGAGAATCCAAGTTGCCCTTGTTCAGGGCTGGGCAAGATTCCAGAGATATCCTTGCCTCCTTGTGAGTCCCAACTAGACAACCCATGTGGACATATGTCACTTCTATACCTAACATGTAAATACAATGTATAAAAGAAAGTGAAAAGGGAATATAGTGCATAGCATAATATGTAAACAACCTAAGTGCTTTATTGCGATCTGTTCTTTTTTCAGTCATTTCAGTCATGAAAATTCTTTGTGATTCCATTTGGGATTTTCTTGGCAAAGACACTGGAGTGGTTTGCCATTTCATTTTCCAACTCATTTTACAGTTGAGGAAACTGAAGCAAATAGGGTTTAGTGACTGGCCCAGGGTCATATGGGTAGTAAGTGTCCAAGGCTGCATTTGAACTCAATTCTTCCTGACTCAGGCCTGGTGCTCTATCCACTATACCACCAGCTGCCCCTTTATTGCTGTGTACATAGTATAAAAAGGGGACAATCCCTAGCACATTGGGTGAACACCCAGGGGAGTACTTTTGGAAGGACAAGGACAAGAATCCCACAAGATATGATACTGATGGCTTACCATTTGTCCCAATGAACAAATGAAGCCATATTTATAAAGAATGGTCTGTATTTAAATTCTTCTGAAAATTTTCATTTTCCCCCTTAATATCACTTCTTTCCTAGTCCTTTCCTACTCACCTCCCATTTTAAAAAGTGCAGAATTTTTTCGTGGCTTCCCCATTTCTGGAAATGTTATGTCTCTAGGTCTATTCACTTTAGTGTTACTGCCTGATCAATGGCCAATTAAATCTGACTAATACTTTCCAATAAGCTTTACATTAGCTTGCTTAAAGTAAAACAAAGCAAGTCAGTGATAGGAGCAGGCTTGTTCCAAAGACTACAAAGTCAGCAACTGTCAAATGTTATTCTCTGTTCTAAGTACTCTGATGCTAAGTTCTTGTGATGATGAGCAAGGGCATTCAGTGAATTCCTCATAAGCAGAAGTCATAGGGATTGTAATGTAGGATGTCACCCATAGCTGAAAGAAGTAGCCATAGCCCTGCTTTGAAAGACCTAAATCTGCAAATGTATTCTCCCTGGAGTCAATTCAAGTCCTGCTTAGACTGTAAATGAATTCTCCTTGGATGAAAGGAATTTTTTTTTTCTGAATGGTTAAAATATCAAATATATTAAGTTTATGGAGTGTTACTCAGAATTCTCCAGTGTCCATGATTTTACATCAGAAATTTTCCTTTCCATGCCCATGGCTGGCATTGTCCTTCCTGAAGGACAGAGATCTGTAGAGAAGAGACCAGAGCAAATCCACAGACAATCTTACCGAAAAATCTTACCCAACTTAGAAAAGCTTGCAGTGTCCTAGTGGTTTTCAATCTTTTCAATATTTCCAAAACCCTTATCTTGCTATCCAGTTGCTGCCCCATTTCCTATTTCTCTAGTTCTTAGGAAATTTTATAACTGTCCATCATGCTAGATGCATTCAGCTGACAATGGTCCCAATGGAAAAAAATTGGACTGGAACAAATCTGCAATTATCAAATAGAAACTTAACTAATTGCAAAGGTTCTTGCACTACCAAAGAAATATAGAGAAAGAAAACAAAATGACTTCTGTCTCAAGCATACCTCAATTAGCAAAAAAATCTTTGCTGGTGGAAAAACCAAATGCATTGTTTTAAAATTGTTCACTCCAAGAAGCACATTCCCCAGTGGGTCTTTTGCCAATGCCATATTCTTTCACTTATCACTTTGTTTTTGATGTTGTGGAGAAGGAATTATCATGGAGAGCTGAATGCAGGGTGGGATAGGGTGGAAATAAATGGGAACAAAGGGAAGAATGTTTTTTTAAAAAGTCAAGATGGAAGCATATAGCTATGATATAATGAATTCATTGGTATGGATGCTTCTAAACCAATGCATATGGCAACCCATGGCTTCTCTTCCTTCCATCTTGCCTTCCTACTTCCTTCCCTCCTGACTTTCCTTCCTTCCTCCCCCCTCTCACTCCCTCCTTTCCTTCCTTGTCCTTATCCTTGTCCTTCTTCTCTCTCTCTCTCTCTGCCTCTCTCTCTGTCTGTCTCTGTCTCTCTCTCTCTGGAACTGCTAGTGAAGAAAGAAGAAATTCCCACTGCTAATACAGAAGGGTAACTCTTGTGCAATTTATAGCCTCAGAGAGCTGCCTAGGACAGCTCTCATCAATCTTCTATAGGGGTTCTACTCAATTTGAAGGAGGCCTGCCGCTAAATCTTCTAACATTTTGTTGATGCTACTGCAGCACATCAATAGGACATACCCTACGTCTCACTCTAGCCCACACCCTTTTTGGATCCTATATTTTCATGATTATGTCTTTTATACTAATTCTTCCATGCATATCATGAAATTATAGAATCAACTAGAATTAGAAGGTAACATAGGAGTCATTGAGTCTGCATCCCCATTTCACAGATGAGAAAACTGGGGCTTGCATAGTTGAAACAACTTGCACAGTCACAAAGCTAGCAAGTGTATGAGATAGGATTAGAACCCAGGTGTTGCTGACTCCAAGATCAGCACCATCCCCTGTAGCATACTACCTCTTATGTTATCAATACTGGTAACGTTCTACAACTGCTTATGCCTACCTTGCCTCTCTTTACTGACCTTTAGGTCATCCCTTATACCTGAGCTAATATGAGAAAAGAAAGAATTTTAGAACTAAAATTGTTTGAATTAAATCAACTTTGAAAGACTAAAGCTACTTTAATTTCTTCTGAAACCAATTACAAAGGTAAAGGGAGAAGACCAAAGCAAAAAAGTATATAAGAAAAGAAATATATTACTATATTCAGGCTTCTGTTCTAGTTAAAAGTCCCAAAACTTCTGTTAAATTTGTTTTAAAATGTTTTTTGACTTGAGGTGAAGATTTTAACCTAATTTTGGACATTTATAAAGACAGCTGCCCAGCAACAAATGAGAGATCAAATTGTAATAAAAATTGAAAATGTCTAACTTTAGCTCTGGGACTAGTTGATGCATGGAGACTGGAAAAAATCTAATAAAAAAAGATTTTGCATATTTCTCTATAGCAGACACACATGCACACACTCTGCAATTGATTATTTTTACTACCAGGGAAGAGAGGTAGGGGATATAAAAAATGTAATATCTCATCCTTCAAGTTTATCAGATGAAAATCTAGAGTTCCTTGATATAGTGTAAAACTGTAAAGTTTAAAATAAGCCAGCAACCCCCCCCCAAAAAAAAATCTATTGCATGACTTTGGTAGTTGATATAGAAGACTAGAGAAAAAAAATTAATTAAAATTGTAAATAGTATTGACAATGATCGATTAAGCTATAGGTTGTAGACCTTAAAAACCAAAGAAAATATCAGGGGATCAAAACCTGAGGTAGAAAAGGTCATATACCTACTACTTATTGTAAGGGACCTTGGAGGCTATCTACTCCAATTACTTTGTTTTACAAATGAATCATTTGAAATTCACAGAGTGACTCCTTAGACAGAATCACACATGTAGTGAGTGTCAGAGGCAGGATATGAAACCAAGATCCACTAGCACCAGGGCCAGAGCTCTTTCCATTGTCCTATGATGCTTCTTCAAAGTAACCTTCCTTCATAAATGGAATCATCGTCATCATCATCATCATCATCATCATCTTCTTCTTCTTCTTCTTCTTCTTTTCTTCTTCTCCTTTCTCCTCCTTTTCCTCCTCCTCTTCCTCCTCCTTCTTTTCCTCCTCCTTCACATAAAAATTGACAAAAAAAGATGAAAATTGGGAGGTTTTTTTTAATGGTAAAACATCAGGTGTCAACAGAAAGAAATGTCACTGATTTTGTTTTAACAAAACATATACACACAAATCAAAGTTGTCTCTTGCAAAGCAGTGACCTCAAGAAGAATACCCATGTCCCGAAAAGGCTACCTTTGTTCAAAACAGTATTGGGTTCCTTTTCTAGAGATTTCAGAAGGAGAAGAATAGTCTCATGGGACCCTACAGGACTTAGACCACAACTGTGCTGAGGTCTAGGCATCATGCCATTTTAAGATTTCACAGTCCTGTAAGTTGCCTGGTAGCTCAGTGCACAGAGTACTGGGCCTGGATTCAGGAAGATTCATCTTCAGCCTCAGACACTTATTGGCTGTGTGACCCTGGGCAAGTCACTTAACCCTGTTTGCCTCAGTTTCCTCATCTGTAAAATGAGCTGGAGAAAGAAATGGCAAACCAGTCTGGTATCTGCCAAGAAAACCTCAAATGGAGGTCACAGTCAGACATGACTGAACATACATATACACAAACACATATTTGTTTTTTATGTTGCATATTTTTGTTTGCATGTTGTCTCCCACATTGGATTGTAAACTCCTTGAGGGCAGGGACTGTTTTATGCCTCTTTTTATATCCTAGCACTTATGGTAGTACCTGGCATATAGTAGGTACTTAAATGTAGATTGGTACAAATACATATATGTATACCCATACCTATACCTACACCTCTATCTATACCTATGCCTACAAATATACATGCATGGTATTTTTCAAACTGTAAAGTACTTTATAAATGTAAACTATTAGTTAATTACTTCTCTTTACCTGGCCTTTCATTAAGAATTTGAAGTTATCTTAGAGCTTAATTTCCTCCCTTGAGCTAAGCATTGAAAACATTTTGTAAAATGCAGATCACTATACAAATAAAAAATAGCAATAGGGGCGGCTAGGTGGTGCAGTGAGTAGAGAGTCGGCCCTGGAGTCAGAAGGACCTACGTTCAGATCCGGCCTCAGGCACTTAATGCGAACACAACCAAAAACCTAGCCATGTGACCTTGGGCAAGTTACTTAACCCCAATTGCCCTCCAAAAAGCAAAAAAAAAAAAAAAATAGCAATAGCAGACATCTATAGAGCACTTTAAGGTTTGGCTTTACAAACATTGTCTCACTTAACCCTCAGCAAACATAGTTATTAATATCTTCATTTACTATTAAGAAAAATGAGGCTAAAAGATGTTAAATACTTGTTCGAAATGCACAGTAAGTGTAGGAGAGAGAATCTGATCTCAGTCTAGCCTGACTTCAAGTCTAGAACAAGTTTTGTAGAACCAGACTTTTCAGGGTGACAATGACAGTTGTCACCATAGTTTTTATATGACCTGGTTTCTAGACCCTACTCTCTATTAACATAGCCTCAGACTACATTCAAGTAAAGCTATGTTACAGTGTCAGTTTGAAATGAGCTTCTGTAGATAAAAACTCCAGACCATGGCCCACAAAATGCTGTCATTTGGGCAATTGATTATTTAATCTCAACATAAGACTTTACATTGACCCTCATTAAATTTCACTTTGTTGTCTCTTCTACATGTTGTTCCACTCTGATGATATAATGCTGCATCTTCATTCTACTAGCATACCGCCCACCCATGTATTAGCTAGAGGCCCTTGCTTTATGTCAGCTATAAATCAGAACATGTGCCTTCCTCTTCTTCATCGAATCTACTTCTTAAAACAAAATAGGGGAAGGTTAAGACCTGTAGCAATAACTGGAGACCTCCCCTCAAGCTGACACTTATCTATCCATCAATAATAAATATTCTTCAGAATCTGCCAAAATCTACAGTCAGCTCTGCTATAATTCAATATATATGCTTCTAAGATTCACCCCACTAATGCAAAACTGGGCAATAAAAACCATAGAGCATTGGGGAAAATGGGGTTGGGACCTAACATTCAATTTCTTCATTAGTGACTCATTTTTTTAAAAAATGTAGTAACCTAATAAAAATGGTAGCATAGTTTTATACATTGTAAATGGTTAAGAAATAATAAATTGTGGCAGTGTCCATGACCTCAGGCTGTTGCTCCACCTGCACCCAGGTTCTTATGGGTCCCCAGAATTTGGCAAAATTAAAAGGCTATGAATGCAGCAATGAGAAGGGCTATGGCGTCCATGCTAAAGATGTTTCAGTGATGGCAGGAAGCCTGAGGGTAAAAACCAGTCTCCTCCACCCATAGCTCCTACTGCTCCAAAAGAGGGAAATAACTATGTCTACCTGGACAAAGACCTGAAGTTTGCTTACAGAAGAGGGTATCAGAAGGGCTGTAACTAGTGAGTTATCCTGCAGTGGTGAAAGGAGGGTTATCAGAAATCAGAAGGCAAGTTGTAATACCAGCTATGGATGGGTATGGCTCAGCAGCCTCTGGCCTCTTGAGAAATCAAGCAGAAGGAAACCAAAATCCAAGTTGTTCTCAGAATGTTCCCTAATATAGCTATTATTTGGGGGGGAAATGTGTTTTCAAAACAAGCTTTATAATAGAATTGATTATACCTCCCATTAGCCCATGCTTCACCATGAATCCTGGTCTTGCACATTGGTTTAATGGAAAGAGTTCTCCATTTAGAGTCAGAAGATGGAAGTTCAAATCCTGGCTTTGTTGCTAACTACCTATGTGACCTTGAACAAGTACTTTCTCTGTGCCTCAGTCTCCTCACATGCTCTTTCTTGCTTAGAACATAAAGAAAAATCATTGTTATTCTCTCCTGGTTTGCTTCCTAATGTCACAGCACATGCTTTGGCATTTGTCCTTGGTTAATTTTTAAATTAATGCTAGCTGGGGATAAGGAGAATTATGTAAACTATTACAATAAAAACATAATAGAAGATTTGAATATTTTTAAAAAGCTGTAGATTATTGTCACCTGCTTTCAAAACACTAAAAAATAAAAGAGTAAGGTCAAGTCAAAGACTTCATTTGAATGACCAGTCTTTATGCAAAGAACTTTGCAAGTCAGGAAAACAACAAATGATATAGAAGACAACTTGGTTTCTTTTTTTATGTACATTTTCCATTTGTATGAATAAATATGCACTATCTAAAGAGTAGTAGCATTTTAAAATCTAAATAAATTATGAATACAATCAGAAAATTATCCACATTTTTTAAAGATTGCATAAACCATGAGAGCCCTGATTAATCCATTACTTATAATTCATTATCATAAGGAGAACTTGTATAACTTTTCTTTAAACCATAAAACCATATTCCTAACTCTCCAAAGGAGGAACTGTTTTCTATTAAAGGATGAGATATAAATAACAATCACATTCTGATGACAGGCGGCATGGTGCAGGGGAAAGAATGCCAGCTCTTGAGTCAGAAGGTCTGGGTTCAAGTCTTCATTCTGTCCTTGACTACCTGTAGGCTTAGACAAGTCATGGTTTCTACAAGTTTCCATGTTCTTGTCTGTAAAATGAAGCAGTTGGATGACTAGGTTTCTAAGGTTCCTCCCAGCTCTAATTCTGTGAAATCTGTATGAGAGGACAAGGGGTTAGCAGTCAGGAAGCACTGAGCTTGAGTCTTGCTTGTGACACAGATCGCTTAATTTCTCAGTGCCCTCAGAAAACTTACAAAGACTCTATGGTGAACTTTCAGCTCATTTCTCTCTCTCCATTTGCTATTCTACCAGGTTTCAACTCCATGGTCCGAGATGTACCCCCTCCCCCAGGATCATTTCTAATCTTATCACCAAACAGCTAGGTGGTGCCATAGTGGATAGAGTATCAGGCCTGGAGTCAGGAAGACTCATCTTCCTGGGTTCAAATCTGATCTCAGACCCTTACTAGCTATGTTACCCTGGGCAAGTCACTTCACCCTGTTTGCCTCAGTTTTTTCATCTGTAAAATGAGCTGGAGAAGGAAATGGCAAACCACTCTAGTATTTCTGCCAAGAAAACCCCAAAAATGGGATCATGAAGAGTCAAACACTGCTGGGAAAGGACTCAACAAAAACAACAATCTCATCAAGGTGCTGACTCAAGCCTTGGATACCAGCTCTCTCTGCCTCCTCTCCTTTCTGGTTAAAGGGCTAGAAGGTCAAGTACTAAAGTCCTCCCAAAGCCTTCCTTTCCAGAGAGCAGGAATTGAACTTCCAACTCATTCCACTCTCCATCCACAACTCTGCCTGGTTTCAACTCCATTGAACAAGATGCCCTTTTACTGGGTACCCTGTGTTGTCCATCATCCCTCTCCCCCATCAGCTTTCCAGCTGACTTTTGTGTGTAGTCTTCTATTAGACTATAAACTCCTTGACGGCAAGGACTATCTTTCTTTTTCTTCTTTGTTTCTCCAGCACTTATCACATAGTAGGCATTTAATAAGATCCCCCTGCCAAAACACAAAAACAAACTAAAATCCTGCACTAAGAAACTATGGAGAACTGAAGTGAGAGCCACAAGGATTGAGTTCAAATCCCACCTCTGCTATTTGTGACCCAGAGATCTTAGGCAAGTCATTTATCTTTTCTGGACCTTTGTTTTCAAAATGATAAAATGAAGGAGTTAAACTAAATGATCCTAAAGTGCCACTCCAAAGTTCCATGATTCTTGATTCAAACATCAATGCTCTAATCCTGGAAAAAAGAAGCAAAACCATGTTTCCCAGTCTACCTGTATGGTTTCAGGTTATTGGTGGGCAAAGGCAAGATTCTCGTTGGGACCAATTCCATATATGCCCCAAATTATCCAAACTGATGTGTATAATTTGGAAGAAAAAGAATGTTTTACCAAATGTTTATACACAATTGGAAAGAGTCATTAAATCAATCAACCAATAAACAAGCATTTATTAACCAGTTCCTATATGCCACATACTATGTTAAATGCTAGAGATATAAAGCAAAAGCTGTTTATTCAATACCTGCCCTCAAGAACCTTATATTCTAATGGATGAGATGATGTCAGAACATGTCATATGTCAGAATATATGGAATAAATAAAGTCGATGGAAGATATCTTTATGTGGTGATTAAAGGGGTTTATAAGATAATTTCTGGGTAATTTAATTATTTATTAATAATGCCAGCATTGTTAATCATGGGTGGGATCACAGATTGTGATCTTATTGTGGCAATCAATCTTACTAATTAATAATTAATCAGAGGTGAACTTTATAAAAGAAGTGAGCCCACTTCAATGAAGGGCTGAGAGTGACATCATGCCACTCTTGGATAGAAACAATCTCTATACCTAGACTACCCCAGACTTGAGCAATCTAGACAAAATTATCTATCTCCACCCAAGCATGATTGAATGAAAGTCACCTTAGACTAGATTCCTTGTAAGGTTGGGTGGGGTCAGATGGAGGAAAAGGTTAGCTCAACCTTCAGAGTCTGAGGTCTTGAAATGAGAATTATAAGAAAGGAGGAAATCTGAATCTCTTCAAATCACTGTTATTAATAATCGTTTCTCTCACTTTAAAAAGCATGATGCTTCTCAAAGGGATAAAAAAAAATGGGAAACTTATCTTTTAACTATGTTCATTCAAAATGATTACAAATGAAGGTCTAAACCATAGGTTTCCAAAGTGAATGATACTGTCTCTTACAGGGGCTGGAACAATCCAGAGAGTGGTAGCCTCAGGTGCAATTGGGGGACATCGAATAAAAATAAGAGGACAGTGAAAACATAAGGAAAGAAGAGAAAATAAAATTAAAAAAAAAACATTCATACATGTTTCATCTGTTATATAACAGACTTAAAGTAGTGATTACATTATTTCTGAAATAACACACAAAATAAAAGTTAAAACCAATCAGTGGTCAAGTCGGCTAACAGGTCTTAACAAACAAGTGTTGGCAGGCGAGCATGTCCTGCATTGTCAGGAAGTCCTGCGTGCATGGATAGGAATATGTGTGTGTAATGACTTGTTTACAATATGATACTATGTAGTTACATGATGCAATATTGCATAATCAAAATTTCAATGCAGGAAAAACCCCACAAATTTACAATAAATCATTAAATTTAAGGTGCATCATTTTTTTTTGGAGGGGGGAAAGCTGGGCAATTGGAATCAAGTGATTTGCCCAAGGTCACACAGCTAGTAAGTGTTAAGTGTCTGAAACTGGATTTGAACTCAGGTCCTCCTGACTCCAGGGCCAGTGCTCTATTCACTGTGCCACCTAGCCACCCCAAGATGCATCATTTTAAAAATATATATATTTTTTGGAAATAATTCAAATTTTAAAAAACATTAAAGGATTAAAGAAAGTTGATTGGGGGAAGGGAGCCTGAGTAATTTTTTTTTTTTTTAAGAGGGAAGTAGGCCAAATAAGTTTGTGAGCCTCTGGTTTAAACCTATGACCAGAAGCTGGACAAGACATTTTTTCTCCTTTAGGCAAGCTTCCAAAAATTGTGTTCCGAGAAATTATTGACTATTGGAGATTTTGAACCTCAGGAGATTTATCACAAAATTTTTAAAAAACTGAGTTTGGCAGAAAAAAGAATGTTCTAACATCAAAAACATATTGAGCTAAATTTCAAGTCAGAGTACTTGAGTTCAAAACCTGCCTCTGTTTACTCTGTGATCTTGGGCAAATCACTTAACCTTCCTTGGCCTCTGTTCCTCATTGCATGACCTGTATGGTACTTCTAGCTATAAATCTCTGATCCTACATGCATTTATAAGATTTTAAAAGTCTCCCCTATACCCACCTCTGGGGTATATCTATGGTGTTAGCCCACCATATCCACCCTTAGTTCTGGCTCTGGTTTTTCCCTATATTTCTAAATACTCTGCATTAGATTGTACATCTGTTTACTCAATTTACACTTATGGTATGGTGCATGCTGCTAAAATAGCACCCTGAGGCTGCCAGAAAGTGTCTGCCCAGGGGCCTCAGATCTGCGAAGTTTGGAAACTGCTCCTGAGCTAACCCTAGGTAATATTATTCATTCCATGCACCAGGAGTTGAAGGCCTTTCTCTCACCTGCCCAGACTGACACTGCCAGGGAACACAGATGCTCAGTTATCTGGGGCACACTGGTGCTGGAGCATGAATATCTGAAGTGAGTGATATTTGAACAGCAGCTAAGTTGCACATTATCATTTGTGTTTGACAAGTTCAGTGAAGAGAGGGAGTGTCAGAAAAGCTCACTTACCTGGAAGTTTGTTTTCCACTGTAGTACACTTGGCAGCAGCAATAGAATAAAGGTTTAATTCAGAAGCCCCAGCTCCATCACATGTAGGAGTATGAAACTGAGCCTCCCTGGATCCCCATTTCCTCATCTGAAAAATGATCTGATACAACATTTAAACTGATCAAGCAAATAATAGTTATAAACCTCTCTGTATATGTTTGTTTGTTTGAGGAGGGAAGGCAAGGCAATTGGGATTAAGTGACTTGCCCAAGGTCACACAGCTAGTTAAGTGCTGAGTGTCTGAGGCTGGATTTGAACTGAGGTCCTCCTGACTCCAGAGCCAGTGCTCTATTCACTGTGCCACCTAGCTGCCCCTGTTTATTTTTTTAAAGAGCATCTAGATAACATAATAGACAGAGTTCTGGGCCTGGAGTCAGGAAGGCTCCTCTCCCTGAGTTCAGATCTGGTCTCTCAGACACTTCCTAGCTATGTGACCTTGGGCAAGTCACTTAACCCTCTTTGCCTCAGTTTCTTCATCTGCCAAAAGAGCTGGAGAAGTAAATGGCAAACTACTCCAGTATCTCTGCCAAGAAACCCCTAAATGGGGTCACATAGAGTCAGACGTGATTGAAAATGGCTGCAATATTTTTAAAGTATCATATAAATGAGGTTATTATTATTATCAATATTATTTCCTTCACAAAATTGTTATTGGAATAAAAGAAGATGATGTCAAACTAAAGGTCTGATCATATCACTTTCCTGCTTAAGAATTTTAAGAAGCTCTCTGTTGCCTCCAGGAGAAAATAAAAATACAATCTCCTCACCTTGACTCTTAGAGCCCTACACAGAGAGGTGCACTGGGAAAAGCCCTGGACAAGAAGTCAGAGAACCTGAGTTCAAATCCTGACTCAGTGTGACTTTGGCCAAGTCAGTTAACTTCTCTGGCTCTGATTTTCCTTATCTTTAAGAGGAGAGAATTAGACTAGATCAGTAGCTTGTCTCAGAAGCCCTTTACATTCTTGAGGACCTCAAAGAGCTTTTGTTTATATTATATTGTGTATATGCATATATAAGAGATCTTTTGTTTATATATGTAATATATAATGTGCATGTATGTATTTATTTACCTTCTAGAAATTAAAATGTCTTAATATTAGGGGCAGCTAGGTGGTGTAGTGAATAGAGGACCAGCCCTGGAGTCAGGAGGACCTGAGTTCAAATCCTGCCTCAGACACTCAACAGTTGCCATCTGTGTGACCTTGGGCAAGTCACTTAACACTTATTGCCCTGCCTTCCCCCCTCCAAAAAAAGAGCAAATAAAATTTAAAAAAACGCTTTAGTATTATAATGAAAACAGTTTTGACCTCACAGACTCCTTGAAAAGGTCTCAGGGAACCCTTGGGAGTTCCTGGAATATACTTTGAGAACCAATAGACTAGATACACTCTAAATCCCTCCTAAGCTCTAGATGTATAATCTGGCCCTTGCATGTCTTTGCAGGCTCACAACACATTACTCCTTTTTATATGCCACACTATTTCAAACTAAGCTACTTGCTGCTCCCCAAACTCAGGATTCCATCTCCCATCTTCATGGCTCTGCAAAAGTTGTCCCCATGCTTAGAATTCACTCCATCCTCATCTGAATCAAGGCTCAGTCTATATGTGCCTCCAGATCCACAAAGCCTCCCCTCACTCTCCTATCATGCATATACTTACCTGTTTGTAACTCCTCCCCCATTAGGATGAAAAGTCCTTGAAGGTAAGGGATGCTTTTCACTTTTTCTTTGTATCACCAGGACCTTGCACAGTTTCTTATATACAGCAGGTGCTTAATTAATGCCTGTTGGTTTGTATGAGAACATATGGTAAACTATTATTATACTGAGAAGTGTTACAAACTCCCGTTTGATCCCTCACTGGTAAGTCCAGGTTTAAATAGCCTCTAACAACTTTTTCCTTGTCTTACCCTGGCTGTCAGCCTGGACGTGGCCGAAAGGTGCCCCAGTTTTTAAGAAAGGGAAGATAGAAAATAATTCAAACTATACATCAGTGATCTTGATTTTAATCTCTGATAAAATTATGGAAATAATTACCAAAGAGATAGCTTTTGAACACTGAGAAAGGGATGAAGTGGTCACTTTGAATCAATAGGCTTCATTGATAGCAAGCCATGCACAACTATACCTCCTTTCCTTTTGTGTCAAGATCACCAGACCAGTAAATCAGTATTTTAACAAAATATTTGACAAAATATTTTATGGTTCCATTGGGGATAAGTTGAAAGGATCTAAACTAAATCTAAACTAAATTCATATAGCTCTTAAAGTTTGCAAAAATAAAAAACTTTATAAACCTTATCTCATTCAATCCTCATGTCCAACCCTATAACGTAGGTGCTATTGTTACACCCATTTTATAGACAAGGCTCAAAAGTTGAGTGTATTTCCTTAGTGTCACATAGCTCATTAATATTAGAGGTGAGATTTAAACCAAAGTCCGATTCCCTTCTCTGTGCCTTTCAGGGCTGCCCCCATGAGTACAATACATTCTCCTCGAAGAGCAAAATGAACAGAGAATTTAACCAAGAGAGCATTGTATACAGTAACAACAATATTGTTTTAAGAACAGCTTTGAGTGACTGAGTCATTTTGACTATTATAAATACCCAAATTTACTACAAAGAAAATATGAAGGAAGATTCTCTCTGCATCCAGAGAAAGAATTGATAAATAGTAGGTATAGAATGGTTTTACATATGTATACACACACGTATACACACATACACACATATTTGTGTCTAATGGTAGCCATCTGTAGGGTTGGGGGGTAGAAAAAAAAGGATAAAGTTATGTGATAACTTTATTACATATTTAAAAGGAATAGTAAGTTGCATATAACAGATTTGCAGCTCCATGTATAATTATCTTTTTTTCTATTCTACTAATTTTATGGAAATGCTTGTTTTATTTCTTAAGTTCAGAATAAAATAAATTTTAAAAAAAACCACCTCAAGTGCCAGCTGACTCTTCCTCCAGATCTGTAAGTTACGTAACCCAGAATTTACCTATACATATACAATACATATTTGGATACATGTTATTTTCCCCTGGTAAGATGTAATGGCTTCCTTGAGAAGGTCTTTTTTTTTGGTCTTTTTTGGTCTTTCTATCTCCAAGTCTAACACAGTGCTTGTTATAGAGTAGATGTTTAATAAATGCTTGTTGATTGATTCAAGTAGAGGCTAGATCAGCACTTTTCAAGGCTAGTATGGACAAGACTTACTATTTAGGTCAAGTGTGGATTAGGTTACCTAAGAGGTACCCTCCTATGCTGTAATTTTGTGATTTTTCTGATTCTCATCTGTCTTTGGAGAAATTTTACATGGGAGCATAGTGACTCCCAGCTGTAACTAGTTAGAACCAAATTCAGGACAACTCAGTGAGGAGGAATTTCTTAGAGGATAAAGTAATTATTTTCATGTGTATACTTCATTGTAGAATATAAACAATGTTGACTAATGTGAGAGTTTAGATTACTGAAATCCAGATGTTTAGATTACAAAAATCAATAGGAATACATAAAGACCCCTTATATGCCCCCAAAGGATACAGGCTTTGGGAATCCCAATCTGTGAATTTTTCTTATAGACCATAGGATCGTAGTGGTGACTAGTTGGAAAGAGGACTAGACCTGGAGTCAAGAAAACTGAGTTCAATGAATGCTTCAGACACTTGTTATCTGCCTGACCTTGAGCAAATCACTTAACCTTTTAGTTTCTTCATCTGTAGGATGAGGATACTAACAACACTCAACTCATGGAGTTGTTACAAGGGTCAAATGAGATAGAGAAAGTGTTTCACAAAAGTTAAAATGCTACCTAACTGCTATCATAGGATATTAAGAATTCAGTAAGATTATGACCCCTATTTGTTCCAGGAACATGGAAGCACCACCATCCTGACCCCACAAAGAAGGACATGGTTTCATTAAAACTAGAGCCTCTGTTCCACACACGTTGGGAAGACCTATTCACCTCAGTGAGAAACATGATGTGCACACACTTCTAGATTCAGTTCATGGAGCTGAGCTAAATTAAGGTCAGAGCCATTTCTCACTGGAATATTAAAAGGCACCAACACAGTGAACAGTCATCAGTTTTCTGGAGTCCAGCCAAAGCAAGTGCCAAACAAAATTAATAAAAATTAATACAAAGTAAATGAAGAATGCCTGAAAAATCCAATGGTACCATTTAATGCTTTATTAGTCATGGCTTAGTCTAATGTGGTATGCAAAGGCATTTATTTGAACGGCACACTATTACTTATTAATGGCCATTTTAGTAGCTAATAACTTCTTCCTAGTGGCTAGTCCCTATTGCAATTGGCTTCCAGCCAAGAGAGAAGCTGACTGAGAATTTATGTGATACAAAACAGAGGCTAGGCATACTTCCTCTCTCTTTAACGTGAAATTGGGCAGCAATAGATGAGCTACTTTCAACAAGGTAACCCTTGAAATAGAAAAGGTCAATTAGAACAAGGAATTGGGCTGTTCCTGCTGTTCTTATATAGACTGACTAGTGGTTATCATACATTTGGAAAAATCCTATGCCCTGGTGTGACTGTCTTTCACATACATATTCTGAGCTTTCCAATAATAACCCACAAGTGCTCAAAGCACTTTTTTCATGGCAGTCTGTGAGATAGGTAATACAAGGATACCCATATTATTCATTATTACAATAACACAAAGAATTATTTCATTGTTTATACTGCAGATGGGGAAAGAGAGGCTCACAAGGAAAAGTGGTTTCTCAAAGTCCAAAAAGCTACAAAGTATTGTTTAAGTTCAATGCTCTTTCCATTTTATTGTGCTAGTCAATACTTGAAGCCAGAGGAGTCATTTTTTTATTTTTTATGACTAACAATTTGTTAAAGATGAAATCAATACAAAATTAAGAAAGAGGAAAAAAAAACAAACCAAGATATGACAACTCCAACATAATCTATTTAAACAAGCCATTGGTGCAGAAAGATTTGAAATGGATAATAAAACGAACGTCAAAACACACTGTCACATTCCCTAAAAAAGTCAAACTGATATAAACCAGACATCCCCAACAAGACTGCAAGGACCCAGAAACTGCCTCCTCCAGGTGAAAGAGAGCGACCAAAATAGTAGCAGCTTAGAATATAAACTCATTTATACAATCTTACAGAGGACAATAGTGAAAGATTATGAGCACTGTCATCACATAAAACAGTAAGAAGCAATGAATTGAAAAATAGTTTTATAGAAAGCTTGGCTAAACCAATTAAGCTAATTATAATCATTCTGTGAGTATTTGAGGATGAAACTGGAAGAAGACAAAATGAAAATGACTTCTAAAGATTTCTATAACAACTCCTTTTCTCCATCAATGAGAGTGGAGCCATTACATTTGAACGCTAATATCACTCTCCCTGATGCGGGAAATAGAAATGACATTAAAGAAAACAAAATTAGAGGGAGAAACTAAGCCAGATCAGCATACATGGAGGAAACCCATGTTGGAAATTACACAGTATTGAAGGCATTACGGGATTGCTTCTCAAAATACCTAGAGGAAGGAGAGATATCAATCTATCATAAATGTTACTGCATAAGCTTTCTTTCCCATCTCTACAGAATCATCCTCATGAGAATAATCTGCATGTATATGAAGGGCAGGTATTATAAGAAGGAAATAGGCAAGGGCTTCACATGTTATATTTTACCACCTCCTCAAGTTCCTCTCCTATGTTTCTTCTCCCTTTGATTGCCATATTCCTAGAAAAAAAAATTACCCTCCTTACTTTTTAAAATACTTTTCAGACTGGTTTCTGACCTTACCATTTGACTAAAAATTGCTTTCTCCAAAGAAACCAAATGATCTCTTAATTTATAAGTCTAATTGTACAAATCTAATAACTACATGAAATACAAATGTAATAATCATAAATATAAAGATTAACATTTTCTATTTATAAAATAGTAATATTTACAATACAACATATAAATATTTGTATTTGTTATATTTGTAGAAATATAAATTATAATTATAAATACAATAATTTTCTCAGTCCTCATCTTTCTTGCCCTCCCTTAAGCTTTTGAATTCAGTACAATGTAAACATTTCACAGGATTTAAAGAATCCTATGAAGAGACTTTAAAGTCTTTTTATTTCAATTCCCTAATTTTACAGATGAGAAAACTAAAGCACAGAGAGGTTAACTTGCCAAATGTTACATAAATAGCCCTTTTCTATTTTTTCATGTGTGTCCATGACAGTTAGGGGACCCTAACAATCAGAGGTCATAGCTTCCTGACAACACCAGAATATCATACAGTGGAAATCTTTCCTTCTTCCTCTATAACCCAAGGGGATCTAAGAGGTAATTGAGTGAACACATACAGGAATTACAACTAGATGGCTGGTGGTTTATGGACAACAGAAATCTGCTGTGTACAAAACACTGTGAATGCCAGTGACTTCCCTCTGTTAATTATCTCCATTTTATCCTGTATATATCTTGTTTATACATAGCTGGTGCCAGGGTTCGAGAGTCAAGTGCTCTCTTGGATACAATATTCAAGTGCCAGTGTTGTGAGTTAGGACATAGCAGTCAACTCAACAGCTGGCTTGTTGAGTTGTTTCAGTTGTCTGACTCTTTATGACCCCATTTTTGGGGTTTTCTTGGCAAAGATACTGAAGTGGTTTGCCATTTCCTTCTCTAGTTCATTTTACAGATAAAGAAACTGAGGCAAACAGTGTTAAGTTACTTGCCTGGGGTCACACAGCTAATAAGCTTCTAAACCCAGATTTCAACTCATAAAGATGAGTCTTCATAACTCCAAGCCCAGCATTCCATTTACTGGCCCACCTAGCTGTTCAACAACAATTAACATATATTAAGTTATATTGTTATATAATAACAATAACATATATTAAGCACCTGTTGTATCCTAGACACCATGTTAGACCCTGAGGCTTCAAAGACAAAAAATAAAACATTCATTGTTCTCAAGGAATTTACATTCTGTACACAGATAAATATATACAAAATAAATACATGTTGATTTGAATGGGTAATAGGGGAGGGACACTAACCATTGGAGAAACCATGAAAGGCCCCTTAAAGAAGGTGGCACATGAGCTAAATCATAAAGGGAACTAGGTATTACAAGAAGCAGTGGTAATGAGGAAAGGCATTCTCGGCATAGGGGACAGCCTCTGCAAAGGTATGGAGGTGGGAGATGAATTTTCATGTATAGAGAACATCAATTAGGTCACTTTGGCTAGAATATGGAGTTTGGGAAGATGAGTAAAGTGAAATCACTCACAAAAGATAGGTTGGAACCAGACTGTGAAGAGCTTAAAATAATATTCAGAGGAGTTTGTATTTTATCCTAGGAGCAGTCCTTTTAATCTCTCCCCTTAAAGTATTCCATTGTTGCTGAACATTAACAAGGGCAATACCTCACCCTTCAGTTTATCAGATAAACAGTTACCCTTCCTTCATGATAATCCCTGGGCAGAAGGCAGGCTATTTGGAAAGAGTGTTTTTCTACTCTAGGATAAGCAGTTTGAAGCCAAATTCAAACTCATCCCTCCGAGCAAAGAGTTTGCATGCCCACTAAGCTTTGGGAGAAAACAATTAAAGCTAGATTTGTAATCTAGCCACAATGCTGAGAGCCAGGCCAAATGGCAAGGACTCAAGTTTCTACCTACCCAAGCCCAGGGAGCCTCAATTATCAATAGCCAAGCTGGTCCAGGACTTATTTTGCTGTGTAAATATGTAGCTATTGGCACAATAAAGTCACAGCTGTTTGCAATTCTAAAAGCCCAGGGTCGTTGTGCACAGAACAGGACCATGGACATTTCTCTCTTCCATCAGAGGCAGAAAAATGACGGAGTGAATGAAACACTGTGTGAAGTCCTTTTAATTGGGCTTACATCACAACAGTTCCTAGGACTTTCATCTCTAGCTTAAGGCGCAACCTTAAAAAAAAAAATTCAACACCTAAACAGTATTTATCTCACGAGATTAACATCACCAGGTCATTTCATAGAGAGGACATCGTTTTTACTTTTAGAGGTGAATTATTTCGAATCAGATGGCCTCTGCCACATAATGTTTTTCCATTCCCCCAAATTTTGGCTTTCAATAATAAGGATTCAAATGTGACACAAAAGGAAACAGCAACCACAAATAGATACTTAGATTGATATATCAACACACCATAAAACTTTCATAAATACACAAAACTTGTGTAAATCTCACTTCAGCAATCAAATAGCTGTTCTGCCAAAAAAATATCTGTCCAGACCCAATCTAGCTGTGACAGTGAACAAGTCACATAACTTCTCTGAGCCTCAGTTTCCCCCTATGCAAAATGAGGATAATGATAGTAACTGGACTGTAATATTAGCAATAGGGCTATTATGAGGATCAATTTAAGTAATTTATATAAAGTCTTCTGTTGAATTAAATACCACATGTCCATCAATCAGTCAGTAAGCTTTTCCTAAGTGCCTTCTATGTGCCAGACACTGATAGGTGCTTAGGATACACAGACAAAATAAAGCAGTCTCTTCCCTCAAGAAGCTCATATTCTATGACGGGAGACAATATGTACATGTGGATGTTTCTATAGAATATAAGAACAGGGACTGGACCTTGGTTTCATTGATATATCAATCACTGACATAATCAGTGAAATCCCAGGTCCAGTGATTTCCCAGATGAGGAAATTCCTCTACCAATACAGATCCATCCTTCTCTGCACCTAGGACAGAGGTGTCACACACAGCCCAAAAGACTGCAAGGGCCAAACCAGGTTAAAACAGAATGGGGAAATATTGAACAAAATTAGCAAAAATAGAATAAAACATAATAACATTATATTTTAAAACTAAGTCAATAACTGGCCTACAGGGATCCTTATGTACAATTTCATGGTCCCTATTTCTATCGGAGGTTGATGCCACTGACCTAGAGAGGTGTAATTTGCCCATGAGCACACGGCCAGTATGGGTCAGAGATAGGACATGAACCCAGGCCAGCTCTCTATCCACTATATCCCCGATTCTCATACAGATTATATGCAAAATAAGTAAAAGGTAGTTTAGGGAGGGAGACTACTGGCAGCTAGAGGAACGAGGAAAGGGTCTTCATGTAGAAAATGGCATTTGAGCTGAGTGTCTGAAGAAACATAGGCTCCTAAGAGGCGGCTGTGAGAAGGCAGTACATTCCACAACATAGGGGAGAGCCAGTGAGTACAAGAGAGATTGAATGCCATCTGTGAGGAAAAACAGACCAGAGAGTGTTGGAAGGGGAGAAAAGCAAAGTGGGTTTCAGGCCTTAAAAGTCAAATAGGGGAGTTACTATTTGATCTTCAATTCAATAGTCAGTGCTATTTAATGAATACTGTTTGAGAAAACATGACATGGTCAGATCTGAGCTTTTAAGAAAAAGCAAATGGGATAGCTAGGTGGTGCAGTGAATAGAGCACCAGCCCTGGAGTCAGGAGGACCTGAGTTCAAATCCGGCCTCAGACACTTAACATGAAAGCTAGCCCTGTGACCCCGGGCAAGTCACTTAACCCCAACTGCCCTCTAAAAAAAAAAGAAAGAAAAAGCAACTGCAAATTATTGTTGTCATTCCAAACAAACTTTGCCTGCTTTTCATCCTCAAGTGTCTGTGCCGTCAGTCTCAATAGGGAGAGGGAGATTTTGTGCCAGGAAACCTGGCTATTTCTTCCTTCTTTGTTAAAATTTATTCTGGGATGAAATCACTATTTTAATACAGTCGATATTCAAATCTAGATGGTATTGCCCAAGAAACACACAGCAACAATAAAAACAGGCATTTGTATGCTTCTTTAAGGTTTACAAAGAGTTCTATCTATGATATTTCATCGGATCCTCACAACAACCTGAGGGGCAGAAACTATTATTATCTCTTCTTTTATAAATGAGGAAACTGAGGCTGAGGAATTCAGTAGCTTGCCTTGAGTCACACAGCTAGTGTCTGAGGCAGGATTCAAACCCAGGTCTCTCTGACTCCAAACTCAACACCACATACCTAGAAAGCAGGCTGTCCCCATTCCCAATTCAGAAAGCACAAGAACACAAAGAAACGTTCCTATGATTCTGTAAGTATGCTCTCCAAAAATCAAAGGCTCACGTCGACTCTAGCAAGCTTTCTTTTCCTCTATGACAGATTCTGAGATGGAGTACTTACTCTCCTGAAAGGCTCCTGTCATCTCCACTGAAATAACTAATCCTTCTTCATTCAGAATAAAAATAAAAGTTCTTATCAGTTTTTCCTCCAGTTTTAAGAGAAGTAAATTCTTAGCTGCTCTGTTTTGGTCAACAGAGAATTCCCACAGATGAGCCTACGCTGAAAATTGAAAACCCTGATCACTGTGACTTCATCAGGTTTTCATGACACGTCAGTTTTGTTTCCCAAACTTTTCTATTTCCTCATTCTGTCCAGGTGCTGTGTCCTGCTCTGATAACACTCCTATTTCTGCCTGTTGCCTTCATCAAATGATCTCCATCATATTTGTACATTTCTGTTTCCTAGATTTCCTCACATGACTATATCTTTGAAATACGAACTTCTGCTCTTCACCAGGGCCTCCATCCCACCCTCCTCTGAAAAGCCTATTATATTCCTTTTGAATCTGGTATAGTCAGAAGCTTATTTTAGTTATGGCTTCTCATAGAGTTTATAACTAGGAGTCAGGAAGAAATGGGTTTATATTTTGTCTCATGACACTTAAAAGTGTGAAAATGAGCAAGCCAATTAGCCTCTTTGGAAGGCTCAGGTTCTTTCTTTATCTGGAAAATGGTAATAATAATACCTGTATTACTTATCTTATAGAATTGCTTTAAGGCCCAAATTCTAAAGCACTATTAAATGTCATTCACTGTTATCATACTTTTAAGGTTAAATATGCCTCCTTGCTTTGGATTCTACAATTCAACTTTGTGGTTGTCAACTCTTGACATAAAGACATCTAAAATCATGGGTTTTATTTTTATATCTTTTCTTCAATTTTGTTCCTTGTGAACTTCTGGGAGTCTGGACTACAATTCATTCTATGCTGTAGCTTCTTTCTGTGGCATCTAGTTGAAGATATACACACATACAAACACACACGTATATAAATATATTGTATACATGTATATGTATGTGTATATATGTATCTCTCTGTGTGTATACAGCTTTCTCCCTCTCTTACCTTTCAGTTGAGAGCCATTTTGCTTGGATCTGAATGACTCAAGGCAATACATTCTTACCTACCATACATACCTACATTATAGGTATACTCCATCCCTGACCAAGAAACTATAATTCTTATATTTTAATCAGTGGTCTAGAAACCTTGGTAAGAAGATGCTTATAAATTTGGCAGTTCTGTATTTCTAGCAGCATTTTTAGAGAATTGTTTAATTAAAAAGTTGTTGTTTCATACTGTTTGCATTTTCCTAACAAATTGTGTAGGCTTCTGGCTAGATTTCCTGCCTTCTCCCTGGATTTATAGATTATATCTCTATTTACAGTTTTCTGATTAGATTACCAGCTTTCTTTTTGTTGATTCCTAGAAAGATTTTAGAATCCTGTCTTTATTGGTTTCTTTCTATTTTTCCATGTTTATAGATCTGTTTGTTGCTTATTACATTTATTTCTAATTTCTAGATATTTATGTAGTTTTCTAACCACACATCACTTTCTCACTAAATTTTAATATTTTTAGTGATTTTATAATTTATTAAATCTCAGTTTTCTAATAGCATTCATGAGTTTCCTACTTTTCCAGGTTCCTACCTGTATTTTTAGTGCCTCAGCTAGATTTCTAGTTTTATTTTTAAGCTATAAGATGTCACCTTATTTATTCCAACAATTTTGATGAAAACTACCTTTGCTGAAAACAATTTTGGAATAGTAGAGGTGAATTCTCAACTTTTGTGTATAGATTTGATTTTTAGAAATAGCCAGAAATTATTCAAAATAAATGCTTAATGAATAAGGTGAGCAAGCAAGCTAGACAATGCCATTTTTGTCAATAAATAATCATAAAAACAAGGAGCAACTATAAAGCACTGAAACTAATTTTCATCTGTTGCTTCAAAAAAAAAAATCTGAAGGGAATTCCAAAATTACTTTGAGCAATGATAGCACCATTAAAGTAAGCATATACCCTTCCAAAGTGGCTATATTTAATGGAACTATTTGGATGCATAAATCCTAGCTTATTATTAACATTTAAAAATTCTTCCTAAGTTTATAGTCACACTATTTTCCAGGGTCCTTTTCAAGTTGTGGGCCCTGATTTAACAAGAGCCACTGCAATCATCAAAACCATTTGGTACCAGTTAAAAAATATAAAAGTATATTAATGAAACAGGCTAGACAAAGAAGAGTCAAAAATAACTGAACTCAATGACTCAAGGTATAAATTAACAAAAAAGAACTCCCTGTTTGCCAAAGTTGAGGAAAACTAGAAATGAGTCTGGTAGAGATCAGATTTAGACCACCATCTTGCATCCTATGCCCTAAAAAACTCAAAATAGACACATGACCAGAATATTTAAAGTAATATAAAAATTAAAAGAGAATCTGATCAGGTTCATACAGCTATGGCTAAGGGGTAAATTCTTAATCAAGTATTAAGTAGAGGTAACCCCAAAGGATAAAATATGTGATTCTACTTATATGAAATTGAAAAACATTTGCTCTCTGAGAAGGGGATGGGATAAAATGAAAACTATAGGTACCGCAGTCAGTTAACAAGCATTTATTAAGCACTTTCTATGTGTCAGGCACTGTTCTAAGCACAGGCAACAAAAACAAAAGTAAAGGGGCAGCTAGGTGGCGCAGTGAGTAGAGTGCTGGCCCTGGAGTCAGAAGGACCTGAGTTCGGATCCGACCTCAGACACTTAACACAAACAAACAAAAAAAACCTAGCCGTTGTGACGTTGGGCAAGTTACTTAACCCCAATTGCCCTCCAAAAAGCAAAAAAAAAAAAAAAAAAAAAAGTAAAAAGTAAAAAGATAGTCCTAGCCCTCAAAAAGCTTAGCTTCTAATGGGAAAAGAAAACACATGAAAGGGAGCTGAAGGGGTAGAGGGGTGGGAAGAAAAGAAACGGAGGGAGCAAGACACATAGTTACTTGATGACTTCCAGCAGGAACAATAACTGCAGGTGGTTCAATTTTTCCATTGTCTTGCCAAAAATACCCTGGCCTCAGCATCCCATTTTAAGTTTCTATTTGAAGCGTCTTAGTAATACTGCCTCGATAGTTTTCATCTGTCATAGGATATTTATGACTCCTAACATAATCACACCTATCCTTTTTAGGACTTAATCTATTAACATCTGAAATTGCTCCCAGAAGGGAATGGTATCTGGCCAGACCATGATGTATAGGTCTGCATACTAAATAGTCTATGTTCATATTGAGATTGGCTAATATATTCTGTAGGCGCTAAAGCTTGTAGGTGATCTTAAAAGGTCACCACCACATGTAGCATAACAAAATGCCAGCCAAGAGGTTACTAGACTATTGTCTACCATGGAGAGAAATAATAGTGATGGATTATGATTTCAAATAGCATTTAACGCATCTGTCCAATGCTTAATGAATATTGTGTTCCCACTCCTTGCATATTCACTAACAAATTTTTAAAAGCAAATATTGAGATGAAGTTAGCTATATGACATTTTCCAAAAATCAGTCACAAAAGTTTTTGGAAACAAAAGAAAACCAATAATGCATAAGTGGACAACTAGATTTATTGAATGTCTGATGGAATTTATTATAGAAAAGAGGCATGTGAAATTTTCTGTGAAATACAGGATTGGGTCCTGAGTCTTTAAGTTCTTTATGATAGCAAAAAAAATTTTTTTTAATTTTTAAATCATCCACACATCTCTACTTTGCTCTCTACTCACACTGTAGTGTGGAAATTACCAAGGCCTCTCAAAACACAGACTAGGGAAGCATAGGCTTGTTAACTATGTCTCCAATGATGCAAAGGCAGAGACTTCAGGGACAGCTATGTGGAGCAGCGAATAGAGCACTGGCCTTGGAGTCAGGAGGACCTAGTTCAAATTCGGCCTCAGACACTTGACATACTTACTAGCCATGTGACTTTGTGCAAGTCACTTAATCCCAATTGCCCCCCAAAAAGCAAAAAAGAAAAGGCAGAGACTTCAAGCAGTCCCATCATAGACTGATTTATTTGTCCAATTACCAATCTAAGTACAAAAAGAATCACTACCAGAAACTAAGTCACCAGGTGAAGAAATTTGGGGGGGGAATGCCATCCATGAAACAAAGAAAAATAAATGAACCTTAGAAACATATGACCATTTTCTGTTTCCTCAGTGACAGTGGAGGATCAGCAGAAAATGAGGCAGAAGGTATTAAGCATAATGTGTTTTTTAAGAACATTTATACAGATAAGTATTATGAGGTCATGAGACCTCAGATAGGGAACTGTGGGAAGATGGTAGAATAAGGCCCCAGATTCCCTCAAAAATAACTTAAAACAATGTCTCAAAGCAAATTTTAGAGTGGTAGGAATAATGAAAAGTCAGAGAAAAGAAGTCATTCAGCCTAAGATAACTTGGGAGGCTAATCCAACCTCTTAGGGTAGTGGTCTGGCCTTACTGAAATGACTACCAAGTGAACAAACAGCAAGCCTCAGGAGCAGGTGGCAGCCTTAACTTTGGAAGATTCAATAGTTTTCACCTCACAGACTGTGTGGGAGTCCTGCAGCTGATCAGGAGAAGATTGCAGGAGCTCTCCAGTGACCCCAGGTTATGGCTGTGGTCAAGAAGGAGCAAGCATGGGCCAGTGCGTATGTGGTCAGAGGGCCCTGCTGATTGTAGTCACTCAAAGGAGAGCAGAGTCTTTGGTTATGGTTCCAGGGCAGAGTGGTGAGCTGATACTTGCAGTCACCTGAGGGGCTAGAGTGAGCAGGAGCATTTGCAATGGCAGTGGTGCTGGGGACACTGATCATGGCTCAGAGGTAAAGAGGAGTACCTGAGGCTACTATTAAACTAAGGTGTGAGACAGAAGAGCAGCGATGACACATGGCCTTGGATTATAGAATGTTGGAAGAACCAAGAACTCAAAGGCCCCCAAACTAACTCAGAAAACAACAGCACAAAAAACCTGAAGCCTAAGAAAATAATCCCCCACGCTCCAGAAGCAGAGCTCAACTCCAATACAAAGTTAACAGCCAAGAAACAGGCCATTAAAAGAGTGAAAAGCAGGGGGCTCACTTTGAGAAGTGTTGTGTGATTTGACCAGATGAGACTCTGGGAAGCCATTGTTGAGAGCTCCCCGGCTTTGAAAACCCAGATGTTGATGCTTCCCTCTCTGGTAACTGTGATTTGGTATTGATGTAATGGTTGGACAGTTTGGAAGCCTGTCAATTTGATCTGTAAGTTCTGTAACTCTGAAGTTCGGGGTGCTGACCTTTACCCCTGAACTAGGTAATACATGTTTGATTAAAGTAAGCTTGTTAACTGATTTTGAGTTTCTTTCCTTTACAAAAGCAGATCTAAGAACCTGTGTTGGCAGTCACCTTGGGGATATTGGGGTGCTTGCTGCTACAATGCTGCATTACTGGTTCCGGGAAATACCATGGTAGCTAATCTGCCATATTTCTTCCTACCCTTGACAGCACCTATCTTAGTAGATGTGGCCTTCTTCCTTCCCCTTCCCTTTCAGTGTAAATCCCTTCTGATAAGATTTTCCAGACCAGGCAAATAACAGTTTTTCCAGCCCTGGTTTGATTTTGTTAGCAAGTAGTTAGTCATTTCAGGACTATTTGTTGATTGAGATAGCTGTTGACAGTGTCTCTGATAAAGGCATCATTTCTAAAATATACAAAGAACTGAGTCAAATCTATAAGAAGGCAAGTCATTCCCCAATTGATAAATGGTCAAAGGATATGAACAGGCAGTTCTCAGAAGATGAAATTAAAGATATCTGTAAGCATATGAAAAATGCTCTAAATCACTATTGATTAGAGAAATGCAAATCAAAACAACTCTGAGGTACCACATCTCACCAGTCAGATTGGCTAAGATGACAAAACAGGAAAATGATAAATGCTGGAGAGGATGTGGAAAGACTGGAACACTAATGCATTGTTGGTGGAGTTGTGAACTGATCCAACCATTCTGGAGAGCACTCTGGAACTATGCCCAAAGGGCTATAAATAAGTGCATACCCTTTGACCCAGCAATACCATTTGTTGTATCCCAAAGAAATCAGAGAAGTGGGAGGAGGACCTGTATGTGCAAAAATATTTATAGCAGCTCTTTTTGTGGTGGCAAAGAATTGGAAATCAAGGGAATGCCCATCAACTGGGGAATGGCTGAAAAAGTTGTGGTATATGAATGTAATGGAATACTGTTGTGCTATAAGAAATGAGGAGCAGACAGACTTCATAATAACCTGGAGAGACTTATATAAACTGATGCTGAGTGAGAGGAGCAGAACCAGGAGAAATTTGTACACAATTATAGACACAACATATGTGTGACGACCAACTTTGATAGACTGGGCTCCTCTCAGCAATGTAAGGTTATAAGACAAATCCAAAAGACTCGTGATCAAAAGAGATGTCCCCATCCAGAGAAAGAGAGAGTCTGAATGCAGATTGAAACAAACTACTGGCTCTGTTTCTTTTTCTTGTTTTGTTTTGTTTTGTTTCTTCTTTCCCACTGATCATTCCATCAGTTATAACCCTCCTTTACAACCTGACTAATGTTTAATGTGAAGGTATCTGTAGATCCTATATTCGAGTGCATGCTGCCATGGGGGGCTAGGGGAGGAGGAAGGAGGGAAAATTTGAAACTCGAGGGACTGTGGAACTGAATGTTGTAAAGTAAAAGTAAATAAACAAATTAATTTTTAAAAATAAAAAGAGTAAAAAGCAGAAAAAGAACCTGACCACACATGGCTACTCTGGTGATAAAAATCAAACTCAGAAGAAGCTAAAATAACTTTTTGTATAGCTTCAAAGAAAAATGAAAAAAAGTTATTAAAAGAAAGAGAACCAATTGTAAAAAGAGATCCAAAAACTTACCAACTTTAACTTTTTAAAACTTAAAATTGGGCAAGAGGAAGCTAATGACTTTATAAGAAAACAAGAAACAATAAAATTTCAAGAAACTTTAAAATAGGATATAAGAAATATCTCATTAGGAAAACAACTGACCCAGAATTGTCAGACTACCTGAAAGTTATGATACAAAAAATGTCTAAACTCTATACTTCAAAAAATTCTTAAGGAAAATTGCCCCAAAAGTTTAGAACTAGAGATAAAATAGAAACTGGAGCAAAAGAGGTGTGAATGGAAGAACTATTACAGTGGAGGAGAGCAGAAGTGGAAGGTGCGTAATATGAGAACCTTATTCTCATGGTACCTGGGTTAAAGAAGGAATTACATTTAGTAGGACATAAAAGTTTTCTTAACTTACACAAAAATAACTTTGTAAATGGAATGAACTCACCCACAAAATGAAAACAGATAGCAGAATGGATCAAAAACCAGAATCTGACAATATATTGTTTACAAAAAAAAACACGTTTAAAAATGTGAGACACACATAGAGTTAAAATAAAAGGAGAGAGAATTTATTATGCTCCAGCTGATATTAAAAAAACAAAAACAAAAACCAACTACCAGGTGTAGTAATCTTGATCTTAGACAAAGTTAAAGCTAAAATAGATTTAATTGAAATAGACAAGCAGGGAAACTATGTTATGTTAGAGAGTACTATAAATAATGAAATAAGCTCCATATTAAACATACATGTACCAAGTGCTCTAACATTCAAATTTTAAAGGAAAAGGTAGATGAATTATAGGTGGAAATAGATAGCAAAACCTATTTTTGGTATCAGGAACCCTGGCCCTGATTACTATCATTTTACAGGGTTTTGTTGGTGATATATAGAAATGTTGATGATTTACATGGGTTTATTTTATATCCTGCTACTTTGCTAAAACTGTTTCAACTAGCCTTTTAGTTCACTCCCTAGTACTTTCCAAGCATACCATCATATTGTATGCAAAAATAGTTTTATTACCCCACTGCCCATTGTGATTCCTTCCATTTTTCTTCTTATTGCTATTGTTAGCATCCCTAAAGAGGAAAACATAGGGGCACCATTCATCACATGAACTACACTTATCTGAAAGATAAAGTTGAACACACTCAGAATTTGGTATAGAAATATCCCATGCCATAGAGAAATGTGTGGATAGGGTGAAAGTGAAGTTAAGATGGGAGAAAAATATAAGGGAAGGAAAGAGTTACAAGCATAACTAACTTACTGATTCAGGGGGGAACTAAAAAAGAAAAAATGAAAAGAATTCGACTCTAATGGGATGCCCAGCAATTTCGGAATGGCTAAATTGTGGTGTGTAACTGTAATGGAATACTATCAAATTATTGTTAAGATATAACAAGACAAACTTCAGAGAACCCTAGGTAGCTTGAAGTGACAGAGAAGTAAGCAGAACCAGAAGAAAACTGATACAAAGAAAACATTGCTAAGAAAAACCCTTTTGAAAGGTTTAAGAACTCAATGAAGTAACCAACCATGTCTCAAAAGAATCTCTGGTTTTGCTTTGACAATTCTTCAAGAGGTTTTGTTTCCTCTAAGTTTTTTTTTTTAATTGGGAAAAGGTGCTGAGAAGGTTAACAATAGTGCTGCTAAGAGGGCTATTGAAATATGTATTTTTAAAATGCACAGAAGAAAAGTTCAGAGGGAAACACAAACAGGATAGTTTTAAAAGTGACATATAATTATACCTACATATATATTTTAAAGCAATATGAAATGTAAATTCATGGTTTCATATGCAACCTTCATTTTGTGTTCTGTATAGAAAAAATTTTTTTCTTTGGTTTTTAAGTTCAAGATTTTTTTAAAAACCTTTTTAAAAAGTGCAAAGAATGTAACATCCTATTTTGTTTATTATAAAACACGACTCACCAAAGCAAAACATAGCTTTAGAGACTATCCTAGATACAGATACATATATTAAGGTAATATATGATTACTACATCTCAGAGATAACTGTTCAGTGCCCTCTGATTATTAGTATCAACCAATATATAAAGCATAGCATTTTCCTCTAGTCATTAAAGGTCAGAATAGGGGCTTCCCATGAATGGTGAAGTTCTCCACAAATACTTCTTTTCAAATGACATTGTAATGACTGAATCAAGGAAATGAATATTACAGGGCTTCCTCACGACTCAAAAGAGATAAGCCTAAGAGTCCATACTGAAAAAAAAAAAAAGCCAAAATAGATTAAATATGCCTAGTCTTCAGACGATGAAAACTGGTTGGATGCTCAATTCATTTAATCTATCAGGATATATTTCTGTATGAGGTATTGCAAAGGAATGAGTTGGCCCAGAATTAAATAAGAATTCAAAGAAGGCTGTGGGATGCTTACATTAGGGAAATTTTAGTCCCCACCTTGACCTTGCCAAAGCTTCTTCTTCCTACAAGAACCTTAAGCTTTCCTTTCATGAGCTTGTATGGGTGCAAATCTTGTACTATCATATTCTTTCAAGAATCAATGTTTTGCGTAACACACGGGAAATGAAAAAAAAAAACATGGCAGGCACATGTAGAATACAACTTCCAATTTCCAATGACAATCTTTATGCAGTGACAGTGGAATCAAGAGGCTTTAGTGTGGGGTTGCTTACATATAAAGTGCATGGGTTAACAGAGAGTTCAAGGGCTATATCTACACCCAAGAAATGGGCAAGAACAGAGATCAGAAAATGATCATCATAATAGCTACCATTTACAAAGCCCTTTATACAGATCATTTCGTGGGATCCTCATAACAACCACAGGAGGTAGGTGCTATCATCCCCATTTTGCAGACAAGGTTTCTTGAGGCTGAGACATTTATGACTTGCCCAGGGTTACATAGCTGGGAAATGTCCTGGGCAGAATTAAAACACAGGTCTTCCTGACTCCAAGGCCAGTGTTCTAAGTACTACACCACACAGAGGTCATACTGAAAAAATAAGGCCTCTATGGACTGCTATTTTTACTGATGGAAGAAATACCCATTTGGATGAGATCCCAGGTCCATGAAAAGATTAAAGAAATACACTGTCAAAAATAGAAAAATCAGTCTTAGGGTACTTTAATTTCAACAGTATCCTAACCCCAAAGAACTATGACATGCATAATGTAAAAAGTAAGGATAATCCAAAAATTAAGACAACATGAATATTTAATGATATTTCAGAATATATATTATATACCAGAACTCTGGCATCTATTGACATGAGGAAAATACATTAATGAATTTCTGCAATAACACAGCTTGTGAAATAACAAGATGGAATTAGACACTGTTAAGAAAAATGAAAACTTAATTTCCAACAAATACAATTATCTTCCTATGCTACCATTCCCGTATTTCCAGTTCTGTTGTGAAGCCACAAGAAAAATCAGAAAAAATCTCATCCATGATGCTTCAATACTTGGGTATTGAAGAATAATTATTTTCCTCTCAACTCATTTTCCTTGTGCTACAAATCTGATTTTGCATTTTGTATAAAAGATCTATGCCCCCCTTTCCCTTAATAAGTATGGCTACCCTTTAGCACAAGGCCCAACTACTACTTTTGAAAACCGCAAATACACAATTCACCAAACACAAACACACACACACACACACACACACACACACACACACACACACACACACAGTCAGATACTATGCCACCTATGGGCAATTCTTAGTCATTCTTAGTCTTCGGGCTCCTCATAGTGAGCATAGCCACTGGCATAGGTCCTTCCTAAATTTAAATTAGTGAACAGATCTGTGGTCTCTGCATCTGAATCTTTCCCTCCATCTTCTTCCTCCTCATCCTCTTCTGCTTCATAGTCATCATCTTCTTCCTGGTATCCTGTATCTCCATACTTTCCAGGGGCAAGATTCTTCCAATAGGCATCATACCCAGAAGCTCCATCTGCTTCTTCACCTCCAGTTTGCCGTCCAAACTTCAAGGATCGAGCTACAATAAGAAAATAGACATGAATTTAGCATTCACATTTTTCAAGATCTTTTCTCTAAGATATATGAAACAATTCTAATCACTGGATACTTTCTGACAACCTGCTCAATAAATTTTAAAATCCTTTCTTAAATGCTTCAATTTCATTCCAAATATCTACTTTGTATTCTTAACAGAAAAGCAACTAATGATTTTTAAAAACAAAACACATAAAGAATGTTATCTTCCATTATATATAACTTGTATATAACAGACACTTACACAAGACATATACATCAATAATAATGGATCCTATAGCAATAATCATTTAATCAAAAGAGTTGGCATCTCTATCATCAAATGAAATTGACAAGGGCCAGTCTTTTTGCAGGCCTCAGCATCTGTTACTTTTATGCCCCAGGCTGACACTATTGCTGATTTGTAGCCAAATTTTTACAGTGACAGGAAAACAGAAAACATACATAACTATGCTACAGGTGGACAGCTATTCTGTGAAGACATAAGAACACTAACACAATACAAGGTATCAAATATAATTTCTTGACCACAGTAGTAGCAAAAACAAGTATTTTAATTAGGTTTAGAGTACAACAAAAATGCATTCTTTAGTTTGTATTCATATCACTACCAGAATGCAATAGACTTCATATACTATCTTATTCCTTAAAAAAAAACAAACACATATATAATGAACAAGATACTGTGGAAAACAGATTCACTCAATTTGTCCTGTTTTTCTACAACTGCAAAACTCTGAAAAACAAATCAGCAACTGTGTTAGCCTAGGAGATAAGCAACAGATATGGGGAGGGGTCTGTAAAAAAAGACACCTTTAAATTTTTATTTGATCACCGCAATGTCAGTTTTCTTGATTAAATACATTATTACAGGAACCATTTATTTGAAGTGTGTTCTAAAACGTTAAAAATTTTCTTAGAAACTGTGAACTGCATTTCAAGATACCTTTTGGACTCCACCCACAATCTTACTAGATAATAACTTTATATATGCTACATAAGCACACTAAAAAAAAAAAAAAATCACAAATATTTTCATTTTTTTCCTATGTAAAAAGAAGCTGTGCTAAATGATATCTAAAGATACATTTTAGCCCTAATATCCTTCTTCATTTTTATTGAACACATAATTTCAATGGTGAAAAAAACTCCTGGTAAGAAAACACTCTCTACTAATGCATACTGGCAAATTCTCTTTGACGGATAGTCATGGTTTCTGCAACACTGAAAAGTTAAGCGATTTGCCCAGGGTCACACAGTCCATATGTATCAGAGGCAGGTCTTTCCAACTCTGTGGCCTGTTCTCTATCCACTATCACATGATGCCTCTCATTCTATGATTATGATCAAATATTTTAAGACTTGCTTGGGAAATAGTCCTGTTAATTTCACCAAACCTAAAATTAACATCAAATATTTCTTCTGAAGTTACTACTGAACCATAGATTAACAGAAAGATGGGGCCAGGAGGTGGAGAAGAGAGCTCAAATCTTTAAATTTCCCCATTTAGTATGGCATTAACTAAGATAAACTTATGGCTGACCACAAAAGCTATCCCTTCCCCCCAATTATCTTATTTCCAAATTAATTAAAATGAAAAATTATCTTATGCCTACAGGCATACTTTTTCACAGCAGTGACAAGCTCAATTTTCTTAACCAGATGAAAACACTAAGCATGACAATGCTCCACCCAACTATACTGGCTAAGTATGAACACTCTGACAAGAGCCTTACTTGACATGCTCAGATCCTTCGTCTCTTGAGTTGCATGCCCACATTTAGGACAGGGAGGTTCTTTTCCTTTTTCTTGCTTAAACACTTTGCTCCTTGTATGATCATCACAGAAACAAGCCTAAGAAGAAAAGAAGGGAATAACGGAGTGATATTAATTTAACCAAGCTCAAGAAATGGTCTTGATTGAGCACAGAGGGAAATAAAAGTTTTCAAGAATCAGAGAAATATCCCTTCTGGGAAGGAATAAAATCAAGTAGGGGTTCTCAGGGGAAACAAAGTCTGGATCAGTCAGTACAGTTCCAACAGAGTATAATTTATGACTATAACTTACCACAGGTTGATGTCTCCTTTGTACATGTAGTACACCATAGAGAGGCACTCAGTATCATAAAAGATTTCTCCCCCATAATAACAATATATGCTCAGAAATGAAGTAACTGATAACCATTAAAATTTATAAACTAAAACCGTACTATCAATTAGCAAGTCTGATACAAAAAGGACAAAGTTAATGCTACATATGGCCTTGTAAGGAGAACAACTATGAAAGTGTTTACTATGACTAAGAAATGGTTAAGTGACCCACAATAACATGGAAATGTATAAGGCACAGGTTCTTAATTTTTTGTGTCACGAGTCCCTTTTGCAGTCTGATGAAGCCTATGGACCCCTTCTCAGAATAATGATTTTAAATGCATCAAAAAATATACATGATTGCAAAGGAAACCAAGTATATTTAAATAAGCAAATAAATAAGTAAATAGATAGAAAGCTAGATAAATATTTGTATATTTATTTGTAAACAAACAAAAGCAAACTCATGGACCTGTATGTGGAATCAGAAAGAAACAAGTTCAAATCCTGCTCCAGACATTTTACTAGCTGTGACTGCAGGCAAGTTACTTAACCTCAGTCTGCCTCAAGTTTCCTGTTCTATAAAATGGGAATAATAATAATAATAATAATAGTACTTAGCTCCCAGGGATGTTCTGAGTATAAAATGAGTTAATATTTGTAAAGGGCTTTACAAAATTTAAAGTGTTACATAAATGCTAGTTATACAGACAGCTAGGTGGGGCAATGATTAAACTGCTGGGCCTGGAGTTAGGAAGACTCAAGTTCAAATCCTGCCTCAGATATTTACTCGTCGTGTGACTCTGGGCAAGTCATTTAACCAGTTTGCCTCTGTTTCTTCAACTGTAAAATGTGAATAACACCACGTACCTCCAAGGGTTGTTGTGAGGATCAAATGAGATAATTATTTGTGAAATACTTAGTGCAGTACCCAGCACATAGTAGGAAGTAGGACTTTTCAAATGTTTATTCTCCTACCTTCCCTCTCCCAGCACCAAGGTTAAGAATCCCTAGTTTAGGGGGCTTGCTTTGAGAAGTGTTGTGTGATTTGACCAGATGAGACTCTGGGCAGCCACTGAGAGCCCACCCAGCTTTGAAAACCCAGATGTTGATGCTTCCCTTTCTGGTAACTGTGATTTGGTACTGATATAATGGTTGGACAGTTTGGAAGCCTGTTTGATCTGTCTATACACTCTGAAGTTTGGGGTGCTGACCTTTTTCCCCTGAACTAGGTAATATATGTTTGTTTGATTAAAGTAAGCTTGTTAACTGATTTTGAGTTGCTTTCCTTTACAAAAGCAGATCTAAGAACCTGTGCTGGCAGTCACCCTGGGGATGCTGGGGTGCTTGCTGCTACAAAATGGCAACGAAGGATGGGATCTGCTGAGTAAAAGGAAAGTATGGGGGCTGGGATAACTGTTTGTTTCCCAGTTGTGGTAGCTGTGATTCTGTGGAGCCATGGAGCAGGAGAGAGGAATGGCCTGCATGCTGACTTTGCTGAGCTGAGAGCAGGAATGGTGAACTGTCTGCATGGAGACCTGTGGAGAAGCCAGGAGCTGCTGCCTTCTGCTGGAAGAGAAGGAACCCAGGAGTTTGGAATTCAGCCACTGGACAAGATAAGGACTGTGTAGCAAAGCAGGGACACTGAATGTGTTTCCTTGCTGCATCCCACAGTTTGGGACCCAGGGGGAGGATGGACTTGTGACTATGGTGGGTGGGGTGAAGTGCCATGGACCCCCAAGAACCCCACGTTGGTTTTGTTGCCCAGCCCCCTCTCTGGAATTGGAAGCAGGGGCTGGAGCAGTGTAAGGGGAAAGAACACCCCCCCTCCTCCCAAGAGAACTTTATTTGGACTCTTGTTTTGAATTGATGTGATAATGCAATGTACTTTGTGTTTAAGGCCCAGTGGCCACTTTGGTAACTTTAGATGTACCTTGAAAATATGACTTAAGAGATGGTTAGTGCTAATTGAAACGTAAATTGTCTATGCTATAGGCATACTTAGTAAGACTTTACTAAGTGACTTTGATTGTTACTGATAAGAGACTAATTGAGTTAATCAAGACTTTGTCCCATGAGTGGAAGACTTTGACCATGTACTTTGAAAACTGATGTGACTGATTGAGTTAACTTAAGAGTGACTATTTTTTGATTTTACTGCTAAGTAACTGAGTTAACATTTGCCCCATGAGTGGAAGACTTGCACTATTGTACTTTGAGATTATACTGTGATTTTTTTATGTACCTGGAAAATGTGACCTAAGAGATGTCTTAGTGCTAATTCAAATGCAAATTGTGTATGCTATGGGCATGAAAGATCTTGGGGCCGAATTGTAATGGAAATGCAAATTTAAAGATCTTCCCTGCCCCTAGCTTAAGTGCACCTGGAGCCTGTGGTGGGAGGCTTGTTTTTCAGGAAAGCCCACACCTTGATACTTTGTGATTGGGCAGTGGGTCAAGAGGGTGGTTACATTCTCTGAGCCAGGAGAAGACTATATAATCCCTGATTTGAGGCTTTGCTTTGGGGCTCACTTTGAGAAGTGTTGTGTGATTTGACCAATGAGACTCTGAGCAGGACTTTGAGAGCCCCCCAGCTTTGAAAACCCAGATGTAGATGCTTCCCTCTCTGGTAACTGTGATTTTGGTATTGATAATAGTTGGACAGTTTGGAAACCTGTCTGTTTGATCTGTCTGTATACTCTGAACTTTGGGATGCTGACCTTTTTCCCCTGAACTAGGTAATATATGTTTGTTTGATTAAAGTAAGCTTGTTAACTGAAAAAAAAAAAAAAGAATCCCTAGTTTAAGGGGAAACAATCCAGGATGAAAAACAATGTAAAGTGAGGTAGTGGGATTTTTTGTTTTTGTTTTTTATCATCAAAATTCTAGAAAAAACAACCAAATCTGCAAAAACTCTGGCTAAATACAATGGTCATTTTCAATAGTGTGTTATGCAAGTTAAAATAATGATAATAACTAACACTCTTATAGTACTTTTAAGGTCTGGAAAGCACTTTACAAATACTATAGTGTTTTAGCCTGACAACAACCTTGTAAGGAGGTAGGTGCTATTATCCCCATTTTACAGATGAAGAAAATGAGGAAACAGAGGTTAAGTGACTTGCCCAGAGCCATACTAATAATATAGTGTCCAAGGCCAAACTTGAACTCAGGTCTTCCTGATTCCAGACACATCCCTCCTTTCTAGTAACAATAAATGCATTTTTTAACAAGAGAAAAAAATGGGTCTGTTTAATAACACAACATTTACTGAAAATATAGTGATCATTTTGGATATTATGTTCTTATTTCCCCTACAGTAGGAGTAGAAATGGAGGAAAGAGCATTGAATGGGAGTCAGAAGACCTGGATTTCAGTCCCATTTCTGCTATCATACAACCCCAAGCAATTTAAAGTTACTTAACCTCTCTTGGGCAATGTTTCCTTATTTAATAAGTGAGGGAATTCAACTACTAGAGTTATAGCTCATGTTCCTTCCAGCAATATGATATTTATGAACAATCCAAGAACTGGTTGCTGAGTTAGAATCATAAAGAAAACCCTGAACTAAAATATACCAGGGATCCATTTCTACCTTACAACGGAGGCATGAATGCTGTCCCAGCCGATTACAGGAAACACCTGTGGGAAAAGACAGAGCTTTGTTATTTTCAAACAAATTGACATTGCTATTTTCTACAAATTTGTATCTAAGGTTGAACCCTCAGATCAATTATCTAACTTCTAATTATTCTGTACCAAAATGCAAACTTGAAAATGAGCACACACATGATGAGATCCCCAATATAGAAAAGGGAAATCTACACAATCTGCAGGCACTGTTTTGATTCACGGAACTTTGCTTTTCTCCAGTTACCGAAGGTTTCTCCAATTCGCTAGCATCTGATGAACTGCACCACCATCATCGTCATCTATAGGGGTACCAAATCATCTTTTACCTCCCTGATCCAAGCAAGGGCCTTACGTTTTTCAAAAGGCTACCCCAAGCACTACTACTGATCTAAGCCTGATTTTGTGGATTCAGATACTACCTCCTTAGCCTGCCAATTCCATGTAAGGTAAGTGGATAGAACAATAAGTTTTCAAAGCAAGGGTGGAGGAAGGAAATTGAGTACTGAATTCGAGTATAGACAAAAAAGTACATCAAGTACTACGGTGCTACATTACAAATTGGTGGATCTACTGTCATCAATAATAAAAATTATTTTTTAAAGAAACACTTGCAGCTCTGTTCCATTTTTTATCTTTTTTCCTCCTGCCTACTGTATCTATACTCCTGGGCTCATCCAGCTTGGTTGTGTATAACATGAAGTTTCCTGCAGAATTGGCTTCTTGCTCAATACTCATCCTTATTATGTGGGGCAATGTCGCTTGTAATCTTCTACTACCCTCTCCCCACAATGTTTCAAAAACACATTTATACCCTGAAGTGGTTATTTCCCTTAGCAGCTGTGTTGGTGCTTATCAAAAAGATTAAGGATATGCTGGCTGAGCCAGTTTTGGGGCTCTCTCATCCTCCTTGTTGTGGCAATCACTTTACACTTAAGCTACATCGTAGAGTCTAATCTACGTGGCAGTTTGTGAGAGTCCACATGGGAAACAGAGACTGTCCAGATCTATCTATCCCTCTAGGTTTGTCTGCCCCAATATTAATGTTATAATACTAATTAAATAATATTAATGCCCAACAATATTAACATTAATAATGACAGTAGCTACCATTTATATAATGCTCTAAGATCTGGAATGTGCTTTATATATGTTATCTCATTTGATCCTCAAACTAATACAGAGGAAGAAACCTAGAATGAGAGAAGTTAAATGACTTGCTGGTTAGCTAGTCACATAGCATGTCTGGAGTAGAATTTGAACTCGGGCATTCTATCCACTATGCCCCAATTGCCTATAAGTCAAGAAAGACAGATATTTATAAATGGGATTTAAAGTATTCCAATAGCATGATGTTTCTTCACCTAATATAAAAAATTATTTTCCAGTAGCATGTCTTTAACATGTACAGTACAATTTTCTAACACACATTTTAAAAATAATGATGACTAAGTATATATAAAACACTATAATGCAGTGGTGTCAAGCCCAAATAAAAACAGAAGCGACTCTAATCCATATTTAAGGTGCCCTGTAGTCTACTTATTGACTTAGTTTTAAAAGGTAATGTTATCTACATTTTATTATCTTTTTATTTATTTTATTGAATACTTACCAATTACATTTTAATCTGGTTTGGGGCACTCCAAAATGTTGCTATAATTCAAATTTAAAATTCCTACAATTCAGTTATGATGTCAAATGCATAAATTATTGGATTCAACCAAATGAGGAATAAAAGTGGCCTATACTTGTCAGACTAATATGGAACCACTGTTATAGCATTTCAAGAACCTTCCCATGTTCCAAGAGCAATTAGTAAGTGAGAAAATGAAGAACAAACCAGATGGCAGAGAAAAGGAAGGCCTTTAAGAATTAATTGTAGCAAACAGAAGAACATTGTGAATTTACAATGACACTGATTTTAATATTACACATCAATGAGAGAGTGATCATTCCCTCTTGGGATGCTGATGATTATAGAGCTTTGGGGCTTTGCTTGTGTCTCTTACTGCATCACTAAAAGATGACAGAATTATAACACTATCATTCGCAGTTCCCTGCCTTTTATTCCATGTGCTATAAAATGCACAAAGGAAAAAAATCACTGTATTGCTACATATTCTTGTAATGTGTCTAAAAGGCTCAGACTTGATTCATAATTCCAGACACTCCTTTAGTCTTTGAAACTTTGTCTATTAGCCTAGAAACAGGGTGAGATTGTAAATCTTAGAAATCCCTTAGTAAACTTACTTTAAACCCAGAGATAAGGAACATAATTAGAAAGCACTTCTTGTAACAAAGTCTGTATGAGCCTTTGAATGCATTTCTAATGAAGAAACTCAGCCTACCCAAATCATGTAAATATCAAGCCCTGTGGAAAATAAGTTGTTTCATTTATAAAAATATTAGTAACCTAGAGTCAGTAGGCTGTTTTTTTAATTATTTTATCCAATAATGAAAAATCAATACTTACTTAAATTATCATTCCATGGAAGGTTTCTTGGAAAGCATGCTATTTTTTCCACTAAACAATAATACTCTTAAAAGAAAGTACCTCAGAGAGATATAACAACATAGATGAAACTACTTACATTTAAACGTCTCTGCCTCCAAAACCTGGCAGCTGGCTTGATGCTCAAATTGATCATCTTCACACAAGAAGTTATGGCAAAAAGAGCAGCTGAATATTCTGCCTCCTGTTGAAATTTCCAAGACAATACCCAAATGTGTGGACATCATAAAATTTAAGTGAACTTAAGCAACAATTCTTTAAAAAGTGATATGCTATTGAAGGGAAATATAAAAATTATCTGGCAATTTTTGACAATGCCTGTTAGACTATTTGGGGGAGATAGGTCACAACCCTCAGTATCCCATCTTTGTCTCTTCCCAAACACTAGTCACAATTCCTAAAGAAGACTATTTGTTCTTGTTGTTGGATAAACAACACTGGTAGACAATACTTACAATCACTGCTACTACATGCTCCTTTCCATAATGTCATAACAACTAATACAGTTGCCAACGGCTGGTATAAAACTATTTCCCTTAACTATAACTCTAGAAATAACTTTGCAAGCAGCATTCATAATGGTATAAAAGGCATCTTACATATCTAAAAAAGCAGAATATCTTTTTCCCTCACTTTACCTTATTTCTAATAACTTACCATGGTCCCAAACACCTCTTTCACATTCAACACATTCTGCATCAGTAAGAGGGCAGGTACAAGCATGTGTACTCAAACATTTCCTCCCATGGCAAACCCAAGCTTCACAAAAATCACAGATAGCACCCTGTAACCAAAGAGGGGAGAAAATTGATCTTTGCCACTGACCATTTCAAATCTTATACATGCAGTAATTCATCTACCTTTGGTGCAATAGTTTCACAGCAAGAAAGTTCAACTAGGACACAAATATCATAGCCTGAAGAGTCAGCAATAACTCACCACGTACAGATCCTACCTGAAAATCATAAGGAACAGAGGGAAAGACTAGGACAACTTTAGCAACACAAAATCCAAGAAATCATCAGTCTTTCTATCCATTCCACACTAGACAGGGTATTATTAAATCAAAGTGAAAGGATGTGCACAATGACTCTTTCACCTGTATCTCTCAAAATAAATTCTGATTCTAATGTAGTATTCATGTACTTCTTATCTGGTAAGGGCTTTTTATAATTGAGTGAACTTTAGCATCAATATTTTTTACTTTCAAAAAAAGAGTATACAGGTGGCTAGGTGGCACAGTGAATAGTGCTGGCCCTGGAGTCAGAAGGACCCGAGTTCAGATCCGGCCTCAGACACTTAACACACACAAACAAAAACCTAGCCGTGTGACCTTGGGCAAGTTACTTAACCCCAATTTCCCTGGGGAAAAAAAAAGAATATACATATGATTTCTAAACAGGATCATGAAGTCATTCTGGAATAAATGAGATAAAATGCTAAAAATATTGTTTAAAAATTTAGCTGATGATGTTCTTATATGGTCACTCAGGATGCTTTTTTGTCAACAATGATAAAACTTAATACAAACCAAACCCTAGAGTAAGTTATTCTAGCTCTATTTCAGGCTAAAAGAGTAAACACATAATAAATGTTCTTCTAATAAAAATCCTTCGATCTTGTACAGTGGTAACAATACATGGAACAGTAAATCTGCTGAATGTTTCTGGCTTTTAAAGTGGAATGCTAATGCATATGCCACTAAAAGAGCCATAATTCTGAAATACAGCACTTTACTAGATATATGCCCTAATTATATGTGATTATATTTAAATGGTTTTATTGGTTTGTCCATCTACTAAATGGAAGTAATTATATTTCCCATTCACACACCTTAGGGAATTTTTTTAAAGGAGAATGTTTTGCTTGACTATGCATATACATTACAAGGTTGGTTTTGGTTTTTTTTTTTTTTTTCATCCAGTGAGGAGAAAAAGATAGGCAGCAGAAAAAATAATTGGAAAAAAAAAAAGAAAATTAAAAAAAATTTTAAAAGATAGTCAGGGCTACTAGACACAAGCTACTGAGGAATAGTGGAATCTATTTTAATGAAGAATACTATTAGCAATAATATCTAGGGGCAGACAATACAAAAGGTGACCTTTTGGACACTTTTGGTTCTGATTATATCAAGTACAGCACTACATGAATGGCCCAATACACAATTATGTTATCAATTATCTCACAAGAGAATGTGTCTAAAAAGTTGATTATAAGAATTTTTATAAATAAAATCATATTTTCCCACTGATTTACTCTATTAAAAGTTTTGCTTTCCAAAGGACAAAAATTTGTCCTAGGACATTAAAATTTTAAAACCACACTTCAAAGTGCAAAAAATTTTCTATTAAAAAGCTGGAGGTGAAGAAATTGATTTTTATGTGTGCACAACAGTAAGAAGGTCAATGTTGCTGGATCATAGTATGTGCAGAGAAGACAAATTATAAGACCAGAAAAGTAGGAAAGGGTCAAACTAGAAAGACAGGAAAGGGTTAGGCTTGAAGGGTTTTAAAATTTAAATGGAAGCTTTTATATTTGATCATGGAGATAACAGGGAGCCACTGGGATTTACTGACTAAATGGAGACTACATGGCATCTGGCTAGAGGATGGACTTCAACAGGGAGGGACTTGATGAGGGGGACTAACTAAAAGTCTATTACAAAGTCCAGATGTGAAGTATAAGGGCCTGCACTAGGGTGGGGGATGAGTTAGAGGAGAGATGGGTACATATATAAAAAATATTACATAAGTAAAATCAATAGGACTTAGCAAATGATTGCAAATGGGGAGTAAGAAAGAGTGAAGAATCAAGGAGGACACCTAGGTTGAAAGACCAGGTTACTGGGACAACAGTGATACTGTAATAGGGAAGGCAGGAAGAGGGGAATCCGGTTTAGGGCAAAGATGAGTTCTGTTTCAGAAAATCAAAGCTTGAGAGGTCTAATGGATACTCAACTCAAAATGTCCAAGATAAGTAGTTAATGTGAAGTATTACTGGAGAACAGGGGATCAAAATATAGAGATCTGAGAATCATCTCCATAGAGATAACTGAACCCATTGGGGCTGATGAGAGTACTGCAAGTGAGAATAAAGAAAAAGAACAGGGCACGGGGGGACATTCAGGTATGTTTTCAAATAAAAAGGTACATGCTGCAAGTCCTTTTGTTAACTGTTTATTTAACTAAGGACCTGAGTCTTGGTTAGGGCTCTTAGCACACTGAAGGACACTTAGCTGAAAACCTTTTATTAAATCAAAACTGAATAACATTCCTTGGCAAGTGACAACTCATAGATAAAATGTCTTCCTACTATTATTTCTACTATTAAAATGATTTGCATTCCTTGATTATAATAAGAAAGAGAAAATGCACATGGGTAATAAAGCAGAAGTTATTTGGGGATTAAAAATTTTCTATGAATAATCCAGAAGGTTGATAATTGAGAGTGACTCATACAGAAAGACAGATAATGCTTTAATATCAAACTTAGAAAAATATTTTCCAACAGAATAATTTACTGTCCTAAATATTTTGTCTTATTTTAAAAGATGTTTGAGAAGGCTTACCACCATTGCAAGGCCAGTACTATATACACCAGCATGCTTTATGACACAATCTGAAGATTTCATCATACATTTTGTTTTTCCTATGTTTAAAAAAAAAAAGGAAAAAGAAAATTTTAAAAAGTTTCAAACTAGCCTTGAAGAGTAATACAAAAATATTTCCTAAGCCTTCATCTTTTCCCTTAGTCTACTCTCCTACAGAAAACAGTCCAGGAGTACAACAAATTAAATCAACATTCTTTACTACTTATCTGAGTGACTAGGAGAATGGCTATAACTAAGATGTTTAACTTTTGTGTGGAAGTTCTTTCAAGATAAGTAATATTAGTAAAAATAAACATTTTGTGCAATAGTTATTTACACACAAAATCACACGAAATATAAGTTTATACATTAAGTATCTTGTGACACAAAAACAGAAATGGGTATGTGTCACACTTAGAAATATACTCATTACTATTTAATAATCATTTATTTTTGTTATGTTTGTTACCCAACATATCATTCAGCTTGGTACTGTAGGTGGAAAAAACAGCCTGGGAATCAGGTATAGGTTCTAGATGTAGCTTTCCATTAACTATTACCTATATAACAATTAATCTCTTTGGGCCCATTTCCTCGTCTGTAAAATGACTAGGTGGAGCTATCTGAACTCTAAGTTCTATTCACATCTAAGATTCTATGAAAATGCTTAAATTTTTAAAAGTTCTATTAATTACATATTATATGATTCATATTCTAAAAAGCTAGATTTAATATTATTGCTAACTTCATTCTGTAGCACTATCTCGTCTGAAACCAAGACAAACAACACTTAAACAGCTTATTCAATATGAATGTATATATCTGATTAGCTATGCTAACCATTTCAGAAAAATTTTTAAAAACATATAGATAGGCTTGACAATAGAAATTCTGAAGTAGAGCCTGAAGGAGTATAAAAAACTATTATAAATTTGTTGTTAAGACCAATGACCCCCAGAAAAAGTCAATGGGAATCACTAACAAAATGAAAATTCTTCAGCCTAGTAGGATGACAAGGAAATCATGAGGAAAAATACTTCAAAAGCCATTAAATCTTCTATCACCAGTTTTTCAGCTTTCATAGGGAATTAAAATGGAAAGATGGCTAAGAGAAATCATTTTAAAATATCTCTGCCTGTCTACAGAACAAAACCTGTGAGACAGACAAGAAATTACTATCAATAAGAGAAGTAACAGTAAATAAGAAAGTAGTTCTATCCAGCAACTACCCAACATTCCCATGCTTCTGATACCAAGTAAGAATAAAAACATAAGCAGGTACAGTATACATCCAAAATACTTCTTTCCCATTATTCCAATTCTCCACTATCACCCATGAAATAATAATACTTTACTTACTATCATGGCCCACCTCAAAAAAAGTTAGGAAATTGACCTTTCCATCTTCCTTCTAAAATCAGCTCCCTTACATAATCCAGATGAACATCCCTTAGACACCATATTCCAAATGAACTCACATGGCAGACCATGTGAGACCATGGTAGACTTACATTTTCTCTTCCTAGCTCTAAAAGTGAATTTAAAATAGTCTGTATGACAGTGATAAATAAATGGCTCTCTACAACATTACCTTCAAAGGTTACACCCTTATACTGTTAACTCCTTTTTCATCCTTTACGTATCACTCATGAATGTATCTAAATCCTTTTTAAAACTGTTTATCTTTTTAGGTTGAATGACCTTTCATGATGACAGCTACAATTCTTATCATCTGAGGTGAGTAGCATATCCTACCTATTCTATGCTGAACTAAAAATAGACAGGTACAAGGGGGAAGAAACCCAAAGGGCATCTGCTAAGCACCTGGCAGCAATAAAGGCAACATGATTTCAAAAGAGAAGAATTTGTCTAGTCACATTAAAAAAATGCTTCAAATTATTAATAATTAGAGAAATGCAAAGAGGCTCCACACCCATCAGAATAGCAGTTTTCAAGAAAAGGGATCATGATTTCTTAACAAGTATCTCTATAAATTAGACATAAAATATAAATCATATAAAAACTAAGGTTTTTCTTTAAAAAAGAGGTAGCCTGGACCTTTCAACTTTCCCCAGCATTTTACTGATTCTTAGGCAAAAAGGACAATGGTATTTTTCTGCTAATCAAAAATCAGTGTACTTTAACATTAAGTTTATCTGTGAGACAGATTGCTTGTTATAAGCAATTATAAGATTACTTGTGAAAAACATTCAGGTTCAGGTCAAAATGTATTAACATTACAAAAAAATGCTCTATAAACAAAGAGATGTGTCCTTTATCATATATACTCACCACATTGCGCGCACAGTGGTAACTTCTGCACAGAATTACAGAAGTAACAAAATGCTCTATTCTTCTGTCGTCTTGTTAGGTGAAATAAAAATAAAGAGTGAAGTCAACTAATTATAAAAAATAAAATGTAAATTTCATAATGAAATATACAAAGAAAAAATGATTAAATTTTTACCTTTGACATTTATCACATTCCTGTAAGAAAAAAAAAACACATTAATTTTTTTTTCTATTGCTATAAGATGGCAGAGAGAATTTATAAAGGTTATATCATAATTTTGATTCAGTCAGTATCTATTTTAAGTGACTATATACAAACACAACAAGGGATGTTTGGCTTGATTAAAATCACATATTGCTGTATGTATGTATGTATGTATGTATGTATGTATGTATGTATGAATGAAATGAAGATATGGAAACAAAAAAAAGACAGGAAAGAGCTGGAGTTAAAACAAGAAAAAGAAGCTATATCCAGGGATGAAAAAAGGCAAACATAAGACATTAAAAACATTAAAATAATATAGTAAAGAATAAAACAAAGGCTAAAAAAAAGAGATGAGCAACATCATGAGGACAAGAAGGGTATAGAATGGGAAAAGCCAAGATAGCCTGGTGGAACATGGTAAAAAGGGGGAGATGTTTTTAAAAAGACAGGAGATAAGAGGGCAGTTAGGTAGCACAAAGAATAGAGTACTGGCCCTGGAGTCAGGAGGAACTGATTTCATATCCTGCCTCAGACACTTAACACTTACTAGCCGTGTGACCTTGGGCAAGTCACTTAACATTAACTGCCTTACCTTTCCCCCTCAAAAAAAAAAAAGGCATTAAATGCTACTTTACCACATCTTTGAATAATCCCAAACTAGCCAGAAATTGATGGCCTACACTGTTCAGACCTATATTTGCCATAAAAACCACAAAAAAATTCCTCCTGGAAGGGCTATCTACAAAAATGGTAGGGTCAGTGGTGTAGCGGCACAGATAGGAGAACCTGGGGAAACATGAAACCAAGATAAGAACCTAGCACAACTATAGGGGAAACATGGAACAGTTATAGAAAGGAACACCAGCATAATTGAAATTCAGAAAACGTAACATTTATTACCTAAATACTCTGTGTAAAGGAATGTGCAAGATACCAAGGATACAAGACAAAAGATATATGGTTCTAGCCTTTGACAAGATTACATCCCATAAGGAATATGTGAGGTACACAGACTAGTATATAAGAAATATATTAAGTAAAAGAACACTACATTACTAGGGGAATATCAAGACTTCACAGAGAAAGCAGGACCTGGGCTAAGCTTTGAAGGAAGATAAAGAAGTAGAGGAGATGATGGAGAAAGGATCCTGGTAAAAAGGACTAGAGCTGAGGAGTGTCAGAATTGGGAGGCCCAAGTAAGTTCTGAATCACCTATCTGGCTCTCCCCATCTCACCCCAACTCCAACTAGGACAATTCCTTCTAGAGAACTTTCAAAAGAAAGAGATAAATGGAGCCACAGACAACACCCCCCACATCTGGGTAGTGATATCTGTGAAGATCAAAGACAGCCAGGTACTATTCGGAAATTGAGTTAGCAAAATGACTACTCAAAGAGACTTGTGGAAGTAGTAGAGTCAAAGAGAAACAAAAAGATATTCATGAATGTAGAGGGAGATGAAGAGGTGGAAAATGAGAAACTGAAAGCTACAGAAAATGAAGAAATAAATGTTACCCACTATTCACTATATCCCCTTCCCTTAGATCCAAATGTTGCTGATCAATTGTGGCTGAATCATCTATGGACATTTGTTGGACTCTTGACACTTTCAATAAAGAATCTCCTCTATGCCTTCCTGTTAAGATTTCAGCTATTTCCTAAGGGACGGAGTCAAGGGCCATGGATACAGGAGCCAAGAGACCTGGGGTCCTCAGGGGCTGGAGCCAGGTGGCTTCATTCTGAGAGTCTGGGTTGTCTCATGTCCACATAGCACCACCCAAGAAAAAACAGCAGGTCTTTAAGTCCTAGTAAGTAATAGCAGTGCCTATTCTTTTACCCTCCCATCACAATATTCTGAGACTTTGCTACCCAGATTTTCACAATAGGTTTTCCATGCCTCTAGATATGCCAATATCCCAAACATAAAGAAGTCAAGAATGCTGACACACTTCCAATGCTAACTAACCAGGGCAAGAGGCAAGGAATGGGAGAGGGGTCTGTTGGCCCTTTACCAGGTCCCATCAGAAAATTTTTCATAGGACAGGACCAAAGATCCAGAATTTGAAATATCTGAATAGCAAAAACCTGAATAGCACATAAAGATTTAACAACACACCCTTGCATCAATATAAAACATTATTTTGGAGACAACTTTGCACCATCGCCTCCTCTCTTTCTACACTCTCATTCTGGGTTGTCTCAACAACTTCCATGGGTGCATTCTCAACTACAAACTGGCTGATGATTCCCAAATCCATATACTCTGCCTCAACCTCTCTCCTTAATTCAAATCCTGAATCAATAAGTGCCTATCTCCACTAGAATTAGAATCTCAACACGTCAAAAACAGAAGTCATTATAACATTTCCCCAAAACCACCCCCTACAAACTTCCCTATTTCTGATGAGGGCACCCCCAATCACCAAAGTTCACAATGGAAATTATCTTTGGCTCTTCCCTCCTCTCCATATTCACTTGCCAAGTCTTGTCAATTTTATTTTCATAGCATCCCTTACACCCATCCTCCTCCCTCTAATCTCAGTGACTATCTCACAAAAACCACTACAATAGCTTCCTTACTGATTTCTGTGCTTCTAGTCTCTCCCTTCTCCAATTTATCCTCCATACAAAGAGCCAAATTAGTATTACTAAAACACAAATCTGACCCACTAAAAAAATTTTAGTGGCTCCCTAATTCTCTAGAATAAAATACAAACCCTTTAATTTGGCACTTAAAGTCCTCTACAATCTGGTTTATCCTGATTTATTCTGGATTTATTCAATTGATATCTAATTTCATTTCCTAGGATGCACTCCTGGTTTTCTTCTGCCTCAAAACTCTCTTTATTATGGCTCAGTTCAGGTGATACCTTCTCTTCAAAGCCTGATTCTCCCAGTAATGAAGTAATCATAATGTAATTATGTATCCGTACAGATGTTTACACACCCAGTAGAAACATAAACTGCTTGAGGGCAGTGACTGTTTAGTTTTTGTCTTCGTATTCCAAAAGTCTAGAACAAAGCTGTGTGTGTGTACGTATGTGCACGCGCGTGTGTGTATACACTTAATAAATGTTTATTTAATTGAACTGGGGGGAAAATTACCATTGAAGCGTTACATGGATGTTTAGCTAAATCGATATTGCCTCTTGCTGCTCTCAGCTGTTTTTCACGTTCTCGACGGCTTTCAGCCTTCTTTCTTGCACCAGTCTTTTTTTTAGGCATTTTGCCTACTTTCTGCACAGAAGAGAAAAGAAGATTTGAGATCTGGCTGCATCTACTATTTTAATCCAACTTAAATTATATAACATAATGTTCTCTCAAACTGATAATTTTGATAGATTAACATTATTCAAATTTTTTGAAACATTTAATACATTATATGTGCTACCTAAACAAAGAATTTAGTTATATTCTTTTTCTTTTCTTTTTTTTTTTTAAAGCAATTGGGGTTAAGTAACTTGCTCAAGGTTACACGGCCAGTCATTATTTATGTGTGGGTGCTCATTTCCTGAGGCCGGATCCGATCCCAACTCCGAGGCTGGCGCTCTTACTCACTGCACCACCTAGCTGCCCCGGAAGTTAGTGATATTCTTAAAAACACAGTCTTTTAAAATAAAGTACTTATTTATATTCACAAAATCATTCTAAAACATATGAAACTCAAAAAGTAGATAGCATTTATTTTGAAAGCCAAAACATTTACTGCAGATTAAAACTTTGTGTTGAATTCTTCAAAAAACACACTACAATCCCCATCACTACAAAAAAAAACAAAACAAACCAAAAAAAACCACCCAAACTTCTTTTTTGGAGACAATATAACTAGTAGAAGAATATAGATACAATCCTTTACTGATCTAATGTATAGCATCTTTCCAAATGATATAGTAACAAAGAGATTTATAATTGAGTATACTGCTGACCTGAAAAATTAAACATCCTAAGCTTAACAGCATCATTCACCAATATAACACATTGTCTCTGAGAAGTTATCATATCTTCTCTGTAACCTACTTTCAGGGCACTGTTTCCCGAATATAGTCTAAATTGTAGTTAAGCAATTTTAATATAATAAAACATAACAAGTTGAAGTTGTTTTTAATATTTTAATTTTCTTCACTTAAGCTTCAGATCTACCATCCTCAAATTTAATAGTTTTCTTATTTAGTCAACTGGGAATTAGCCATTAGCCATGCTTTGCAATCTCTGAAGGAAAAATTTCTAAGTTATCATAGTTTAAGTAACCATAATTTTACAGGAAAATAAAATCTAATTAGTATGAATCAAGAAACTTCCACAAAAGAAGCCTTTTTATTTCCTGTCTATAAACAAATCAAGCAAAACTAAAGAAGCCACACAGCTTTGAAGTTGAAGTTAAACAGCATCAAGTCCCCAAGAACTAGCCTAATCCATCTTAAATGTAAGGCAGTGCCTTTTTCATTAGAAAAATGGAGCCTACTATCTTAAGAACATGGGCTTGCTTCTCACAGAAGATCTCCTATGCAGAAGTCATGGCATCACAGAGTTGGAGATGGGAAGACTCATACACATCGGCTAAACCAACCACATCATTTTACAGATAAGAAAAATAAGGCTCAGTAAGATTAAATGGTTTGCTCCACTTCACAAACCTAGAGAGAGGCAGAGACGGGTTTCAAACCCCAAACAGAGTAGAATTCATTCCCAACAGAATAGACAGGTTCACCAGATTAATTTATAGATGACAGTAACTGTATCAAGACTAAGAATGCTACAACTTGGCAGTAAGTAGAGGCCAAAATTAAAATAGGCCAAACTTCTTCAGGCTGCAGGTAGGTTTTTAGTGGCTCACTATCCAAGTAAGGGTATAATGAATGATTAAACTCTTTCTCAAAAACACTTTTTTTTTAAACAGGACATAACCCAGAAAAAGCAAACAGCAAACAGTTCTTTATGAATTCACCTTCAGTAAAAGACTTCCCAGCAGCAATTTCTTTAGAAATCTGAAAACTAACCTTAGTAGCTGCCTCATTCTGAGTTTACTTACTTGAAAAATCCCCAGTGAGATTTTTCAACAACTTGAATGCTTTAATTTGTTTTTCGCTGGTGTCCAATTTGCTTAAGTCAGGATGTTTTGATTTGAAATGGCAATGAAGATTATATTCCTTCAGAATGGCTATTATTTCTCAGCAAACAAGGCACAATATTTTGTCTCTTGTGTAAGTAAACAAATGTCTATTTGTCTACTTCAGATTAAACACTCTATGTTACGATTCAATCTTCTGTTTTTGTCACACATTTTACAAAGTCACCCCAAAGACTTTAATGTTAGAACCAAAAAAATCTCTACAGCAAACTGCTCACATAAGAAATACCGAACTGAGTATCTGACCTTGGTCAGATTGGGAATTAGCCAAAATAGGAATGTGAGAGAGAGTGCCAGACACTCGAGTAACTTAAGAGGGCAGCAGCACAGCAAGGGAGGGAAAGAAGCCCCTTGTGTTGCCACTCATGGCATACCAGGCATCAGCTGCATGTGGCTGCACTCCCTTTACCCTGTTCAACACCAGTAAGGACCAAAAACACAGTGAGAAGATGACATTCACTCCTCTCAGCCTAGAGATAGACTGAGAATGGGTTAGTTGCCATGGGTCACGTGACAAATAGGAGGGAGTGGCAACCCATCCACAAAGTTACATGGCAGGGACAAAAATAGTGGAAGACAGGTTAAAAAGGGCATGGATGAAGTACTCAGCACATCTTTACTTCCTTTTACATCCTCCCCATTTTCCACAGGTCACCCAAAATCCTTTCACAGCTAGCCCAAAGGCCATACGCTGTGCAGGTCTGCTACAGAGTCACCTCAAAGAAATACATGGTCAACCTCCACAGACGTCGGACTGATCAAATAAAAGGGAAAAAAACTAAGAGAACACCATAACATGCAGGAGTTGGACAGGGGTGAGTTAGTCTACTAGTAAAATGTGTTTAATTGCTACAATAATGGTATAGAGAGGAAAAAATACTGGACTTAGAGTCAAATGAGCTGATTTCAAGCTCTTACTGGCTATGTAAACGATCTCTCTGGGCCTCAAATTTATAATCTTTAAAACAACAGCACTCAATTTAATCTACGTTCTAATTTTCAGGGCAACCAATCCATGTGTCCAAATCATCCATGCAACAACTCTGGAAGAAAGATATTAAGTCTGCAGGTTGGCCAAGTGGTTGGCTGCTTGGTGTTTAGTTTCTTGAAGGGAACACAATATTGCAATAGCTTACCAAGGCAAATACAACATTACTGAACTGGGTCTAAAGCCACAAATCTAAGAGAATGTTAAAGCAAGCTGGGCTAGCCCCTGGGAAATTTAAACACAGCAGGCAACACAAAGTGCTTATAAAGCACTTGAACATGAATCCCATCTACAACATTTAGGACAAGTAATCATCTAACCTCCATTTTAAAGGCCTTCAGTGAAGGGGAATTCACTTTCTAGACCAGCACTAAAGCCTTAGGAGATTCTTCCTTACACTGAAACTCATTTAGATTTTGATCTCCCATAGGACTCCTACTGCAGTCCTTGTAAGAAGTGATAAAAGGTTGAAATAGGATAGTGACTGTGATTAGAGAGAAAGGGCTAGGTGTGAGAGATGCTATGAAGATAAAATTGATAAGACTGGCAAATGATTGGCTACAGAGAGGAAGGAAGAGCCAAGGATAGCTCCCAGGTTGTGCACTTGGGTGACTAGGGGAACTGCCAACTGTGCTCAGCCCAGAAAATATATTTTTATTTAATGAATAACTGAAGCAGAGTCAGACTCAGAGGACCTGAGTGTGAGTTCTGGCTGTCACTAGCTACCTACACAATTGTGCAAATCATCACTTTTCTTTGGGTCTCCAATCCCTACCAGCAAAAGGACACTGAACTGGATATTCTAGTCTAGATTGCACAATACATTTGAAAGAACTTGGAACCATAGTTCAGTTTCTGCCTCTGACAAAACCCTTAACTTGTTCAGGCCTTAGTAGCCTCATCTGGATTAAGAGGGGTTTGGACTAGCCTCTGCTTAGCTGGTCTTTGAGATGCCTTTTAGCTCTAGACTTACAATGTTCAGTGCTACCCTTTTCGATCAATGAAAAGTCACATTTTCCAGAGGTCTAAGAGAACACTTCTGGAATATTTGTGGCACTTGAGGAATAGTTTTTCTTTCTCAACAAGTGTCTCATGCTCAAACTCTGGAACTTCTCAGGAACTAGATCACTGAAAAAGACCGTCAGCAAAATTCAAAAAATCTCAGCTGGGGGAGACCTCAATGGCCAACTAGTTCAACCTCTACCTAGAAAAGATTCCCATCTAGTATATCCCCAACAGGTAGTCTTTCAGCTTCTGCTTGAAGACTTCCAGTAATGGGGGGGAGTTGGAAGGGATCCCATAACCTTCTGAGGAAGCCCAATCCATTCTGATAGTTATAAAATTTCATTAGTTTTTCCTTACAACAAACTTTAATTTGTCACTCTCTTATGCATTTAAATGGCAGGTAAGTGGCACAGCTAGATAGGGCGCCTGGTCTGGAGTCAGAAAGACACCTTTCCCCGAGTTCAAATCCCGCCTTAAATACGTACTAGCTATGTGACCCTGGGCAAGTCACTTAGCCCTCTTTGCCTAAGTTTCCTCATCTGTAAAATGAGCTGGAGAAGGAAAAGGCAAATCAATCCAGTATCTTTGCCAAGAAAATCCCAAATGGGGTCATGGAGAGTCAGACACAAGTGAAAAGCACTTAAATGACAACTATGCAATATGGGCAGATTTCTTTATTATTTCCCTGGTAAAACTGCAAAGCCTATTACGGCAGCAACCTTCTTTTATCTAAACTCTGAATTTCAGTAGCACCTAGTGTAGTACTCTAACATACAGCTTTTAATAAATGTTTGTTGAATAATGGCTGAAAAAGTTAAGAGCTTGATAAAATCTCTTTAAAGAGATGCATAAAAATCTGTACATAAGCAATAACATTAAATTACAGTCCGTAACAAGTTGAGTACTGGTAATACTCAATTTAGAACTAGTTATTCCCATTTTGGTTTTGTACTCTCAGCTGTATGTGTATTCCAGAGAGTAGGTGCCTAATACATGCTTGTTAAATTGAATTAAACTGAATTCCATTAGGCTAATGATATTTGTAGCACTTATTTTTCAGGGCTATTGTAAGGATCAAAGATTACTTACACACACACACACACACACAGTGCTTTTCAAATTTTAAAGTGCTCTGCAAATATCAATGATGAATTCTACTAGATCAGTGTAAAAATAGATAAAATCTCAAGGGAAAAAAATGTGTAGTATCAATAAAAGGCATAAGAACTTTTCTCAATGCCTGTCTTAAATGGGACATGAAATTTCAAAGGACTGCTCTTTAGATTCACTTTCCTCTGTCTCTCCCCAACCCTAAATTTCTTTGGTAACATTTAAGAAGCCAGGTGATGAGTACAGAGTAAGAACAAAATGTTAAAAGTATTTCTTAATTTGACAAAAACTGCCGGGAAAACTATAAAAAAGTTGGGCAGATAACCTGTTTAGACCATCATAACGTATGCCACAAATAAGCTCCTTGAGGGTTCTTTACAAAAGTATAAAAGATCACATCACTTTTTTAGGAAAAAATACAGAAAGGTATCTTTCACAACTAAAGATGGGGAGGAATCTCTGGCACCCTTTGGCAAGCCATTTCATTTGTAGGAGCCCCGTTTCCTCATGTAGGAGTGAGGGCTAGACGACCTCTAAGATTTACAGAGATAACTGTGAGCCTAAGTGACATAAGTGACCACAAAGGTGACTACATAAAACTGAAAGGGTTCAGGAGGACAAAAATCAACGCAAAATGAAAATGAGAGAAACCACGTGGGGGTGGGGGTAAGCTTTGAATTAAGAAAGCCCCTTTGGTTTGGCCAAAGACAGATTGTTTCTTTTTCTCATCTTCCAAAGTTTTATTTTGTTTTCCCACCGGTGAATCTTAAATTCCTTACTTGGGGAAATTCTGAAATTGCTGGTATCGTGCTTTCATCTCCCAGTTAGGAGGCCTGCGGTCTCGGGGAGGAGGGAGGTTCCGAGAGGCGGAAGGGGGCCAAAGTGGAGGCCAGCTCAAGACAATCCTACCTGAAGAACGCAGAACTCCGAGACAGAGAAGAATGCTGAGCTGGGTGAGTCGGAGGGCCTCGGGTTCGAATCCTGCCTCTGCCACCTGGACAGTGGTGTGCCCTCGCGGAAGTCACTTCCCTTCTCTGGGCCTCAGTTTCCTCATCTGTAAAACAAGGGAAGGAACGCGCTAGACCGCCTCTAAGGTCGCTACAGGCTCCCAATCTACGGTCCCCAAAACAGTGGTCATTCCGACGTCATTTAGGGACCAATCCCCGGGGAATGGGGGAGGGGGACGGGGGTCGCTCCCTTTTCCTAGAACGTGGGACGAGCCTCAGACTGTGGCGGGGCTGGAGGCGGTGGATGACCCGGGGAGCCCCACACCCCGCCGCCCGGACACGACCTCCCCGGGGGCTGGCTCAGAGCGACGCCGCCGGCTCCTTCTCCCCGCAGGCCGCTCTCCCCCCGCCCGCGTCCACACTGACCAACGGCGGAGCCTCCCTCGGGCCTGACGCTGACAGCGGCGGAGTGACAGCGACGGGACGGGCGCGACGGCGCCAAAGGCAGACGTGGGGAAGAGGGGCGGACGGGAGGGGGCGGGGGCCAGTGGCGTCCGCACGACGTCAGCACGCCCGCACGCCGACACGTAGGCGAGGGTGACCCCACTCCTCGCCCCCACCACCCCCTGTTTGCTCCGCCCTCTCTCCGGAGGACCTAAGCTACCTTCCGAGAGGTGAGGCTTCCCGAGGGGCGGGGCTGCCTGAGGGGCGGGGCTGCCTTCTGAGAGCCGGGCTGCCCGAGGGGCGGGGGAGGGGTTTGTGGGTTCTCTAGTCGGAACTCAAGGATTCCTAACCTTTTTGTGTGTCTTTAGGCAATCATGGACCCCTTTCTCAGAATAGAATTTTTAATTTAAATGCGTAAAATATGGATCCCTTCTCAGATTAGAGTTTTTAATTTAAATGCGTAAAAGTAAGATACAAAGGAATCCAAGTTTATTGAAATTGTTGTCAAAATATTTTGAAACAAATTCCTGGGCCATGGTTTCAAAAAAAAAATTTTAATGAGATCGTGGGCCCTAGATATTAAAATAATTTTTAAAACTAATTAATAGGCCATAAATTATAAAAAAAAAGTTCATAGGCCATAGTTTAAAAAAATTTAAACAAGTTCATGGGCCATAATTATCAAAATATATTTCTTAAAAGTTCCTTAGTGTCCATAGTTATCAAGAGATAGGCAGGTAGACAGATGTGTTTACTTATTTTTTTTTTTAAGTTCATTAGTCCCCAGATTAACCTCCAACACAGAAAGGATGAGGGGAAGAGGACAGGAGGAAAAAGTTAGACTGGGAAGAAGGGAAGTAGAAGAGTAGTAACAAAACACTGAACCCTCCCTATTTTTGTTTAAGGTACCACCCACCATCCTTGGCCTCTGCCAAGGCTCATCAACTCTATCATGGGATCATAGCTATCAAGCTGGAAGGGAACTCAGAAGTCATCTAGACCTACCCTTATTTTACTGAGGAGGAAACTGAAGCCCACAGAGGTTCGATTCAATAAATATTTATTTACTGCTAGCCACATGCCAGCCACTGTGCTAAATACTGTGGATAGAAAAAGTCAACAGTCTCCGACCTTAAGGAACTAACTAAAAATCTAGTGGTGGGGCAACATGCAAACAAAAAATTTGTTGATTTGAACAAAGTCACACAGGTAGCAAGCATGAGGGGTGGGAACTGATCCAAATCCTCTGGTTTCGATTTGTGCTTTTCCCCCATCTATTTCCCAATAAATTGCCAAGTCTTGCCTCTTACTTCCACTCCTTTTCCTTCATTCAAAAGACCACCAACCTTAGCTCAGAACCTCATTATCTCTAGCTTGTTCTGTTCTATGGCAGCAAACTCTTTTTTTATTAAATTAATTTACTTCTTTTTAGTTTTCAACATTCACTTCGATGAGATTTTGAGTTTTACATTTTCTCACCCTCCTTCAACTCCCTCCTCCCCAAGATGGCATTCAATATGATATAGACTCTACATATACATTCCTATGAAACATATTTTCACATTAGTCATATTGTAAAGAAGAATTAGAACCAATGGGAGGAACCACAAGAAAGAACAAACAAAACAACTCCCAAAAAGCAAATAGTATGCTTCAATCTGACTGCAAACTCTTAATTGGTTTCCCTTACTGCAGGCTACCCTCCACAAAACTGACAAATTGATATTTCTAAAGTACAGGTTGTTACCCTCTTCAAGAAGCTCTTCTAGGGTGGCTAGGTGGTGCAGTGAGTAGAACACCAGCCCCTGGAGTCAGGAGGACCTGAGTTCAAATCTGGCCTCTGACTCGGAACACAAAAAATAGTCATGTGACTTTGGGCAAGTCACTTAACCCCAATTGCCCTCCAAAAAGAAAAAAAAAAGCTCCTCTGGCTCCCTATTGATAGCCTACAATTTCCTCCACTAGATTTTTAAAGGTTGTCACAATCCAGTTCTAGTCAGCCTTACCAGGTTTATTACATATAATTGTCTTTTGCACTTTCTATGGTCCAGACAAACTAGCTTCCATGCTACTTCCTACGTAAGATATTCCCTCTCTACTCAGATCATCTTCCATGCTTGAAATGAGCTCCTTCCTCTCCTCTCCTCCACCTATTAGAATCCCTAGCACCCTTCAAAGCTCAGCTCAGGTGCCATTTCTTCAAAGAGGTCTTTTTCTTGACCCCAACTCCACTTCTAGTGCTCTACCCCTACCCCCCCCAAAAATCCATTTGTGTTTATTTTCTATATATTTTGTGTTTCTTTATATGTGCACATGTTGTCTTCTCACCAATAGAGTGTAAGCATCTTGTGGACTGTCTTAGTTTGTTTTTGTATCCCCAGGGTCTGGCACATGGTGGGCATTTAAGAAATACTCGTTGAATGAATGAATGAATCTCCACTCTCTACTGAGAGGTCTTGCCAAATCTCACCTACCCAGATTAATGCTTTTATTGTTCATATCAACATACATTTTCCCTGATGAAGTCCAATAAATCAAAAGAGATTTGTGATAATCGCCTTGCCAGAAGTGCTTTGCATTACAAGTCTGAAGACTGACTTAAAAACTCATTAACACAGATTGACACATTTATAAATCTGGTTTGAAGGTAACTTTGCAGTCACCCATTCCAACCCCCTTCCAATGCAGTGATTTGTAGTGTCCCTAATAAGGATTGGGCCTCCTCTTAAATCTTATAAGTGATGGAGAGCTCAACACCTCACAAAGCTACCAATGCCATTTAGGGATAGCTATCACTTCTGGAAAGTTCTTCCTTACCTATCACAACTTCTGCTCATTGGTTCTTCTCAGTGGACTAACACAGAATATCTGATTATTCTGCCATGGCCCTTAAAGGATTTGAAGATAGTTTGTCTTATTGTTTATTTAGAGAAAGTTCATAACTTTCTAAACTTGTTTATTTTAGAAAATTCCTTTAAGGTCTTTTATTCCAGAGCTGGGCTTATTTGTAGAATGACAGTGCTCACAAAACTCCCCAATCTCCTGGGAAATTCCAAAAGGGAGGAGAGCCATGTCCAATAACAACACTGCAACCACTACAGTTGGCATTAGGGGTTAGTAAAGTGATTTGCATGTATTTTCTTGCTTATTTCTCATAACCTAGTTTGGTCAGTAACCTCAAGTATTATCATTCCCATTGTATAGGCAAAGAGACTATGGTTCAGAAGGGTGAGATGACTTACTCTAGGTCTCACCAGTAGTAAATATAAGAAACTGATTTCAGACTCCTATCTCTCATGGTTCCACACGCAGTGTACCTTCTACTACACAACTTTTCTGCACCCCTGGGGTAATTCAGAATACTCCTCTGGTTTCCTGAACTTGTGACAGACGGCTTCTGCTCTAGACATGCCCTTCTATTTGGCACACCTTCCTTTTTCTGGAATCTTTTATGCCTGTACTGCCCTCTTGATATTCCATGGTACAACCTTGGTTGCTCCTTATCTATGATATCAGAGATGGGAAACCAATGGAAACATACTGGGAAAGATCAAACACAACATTAGAAAACCCTTGACCCTTTTCTCCATCCCTGAGGTGTCCAAATGCACAGAGTGAGAAAGGACTAAGAAAACGCATCCATTGAACCCAGAGGAGTGAGAAGAGCTTGGTATAACCATTCACCAAGTTCAGGAAAAGGCCTTCCTCAGGCCAGTCATGAACTTCTTCCTTCTTTTACTTCAGTCTCAAGATCATTATGCCTGAAGTTCTAGAAACACCTTTGTTTATAAGTATTGCTTTTATATCCTTTCCCATTCAGTTCTGGAGGTGTTAACTAATACCCTGATTTGGGGTTTTAGAAGTAAGTAGTGGAGGAAGGCGTAGTGTTGCCATAAGTTTCCCTTGTTGCCTTTGTCTCTCTATGTATTGCTAACCTTGGATATCTCACATTAAATCACACAGCCTCTTCAACTAAATGCCTGTTTCCTTCCTTCCTTCCTTCCTTCCTCCCTTCTTTTCTTCCCTTTTACCAAATAAATTCTTATTACTTTTTAAATCCTGGTTTAATTCTTGTGTGAAACCCCTAGTAAGTTCTCAGACCAAAACATCAGACTTACCCACCTCCCAAATTCTGTCCCTGGTCATCCTGGTTATCTTCCAAATTGTTTGATGTTTGAGGCTTCAGAGACCAAACGTGATACAGATAATGGAATAAACAAGTTCTGCTACAAGGTAATGCATTTTGACCGTATATTGATCATTTATCAGATGATACTAATCTCAAGTGAAAAGCACAAAGGGCCTGTTCACTGAAGAGGAACCTTTGCAATTTTGTACAATACAATGGCTCAGCCCACATGCTGAGCCATGCATATGACTCCTACCTGTTTCAAAGTTTGATCAATAGGCTTCCCCAAAGATGAAGATACTATATGTAGAATGGTTGCTGCCATTTCATAGGATTTATCCAAGTATTCTATTTCTATTCATATTGTAATACCTTCTGCTAGAGAGTACACCAAATTCTTAGTTGACTTGAAAATCTGGTTCAATATGTACAGTCTAAATTATGTTTTTTTATCATCTCTTTCAAACAATTTAAGAAAAAAAACTTATGGAAGTTTACAAAGCTAATTAAATATATAAAATCTCCAAGGACCATGTAAGATGCACAATATCAGGAATCTCCTGGTTCTTTTCATTTTTTCCTGCTTTCCTTTCCCCTAACTCATACTGAAGGTAATGTCCTACTTTGAGTCATGAGAACTAGGGCTCTCCAGTGTACAAGGAAACACTATAACTTCTGTCCTTCTCACACAAAACCTCAGAGCAGATGATAGATTCTAGTACCCTAGGACTAATCCTTACTATCATGATCAACAATGAAAGTGTGAAAAGGTAATTCACTCTAAGCTCAATTCATGCTTCTAGGATCTATAATTTTATCATCATAGCTACTTCCTTCACTTGAACAAATCACAAGTACTCTACAACTTAGGAATGGTAGGTAGCCAATTCTCAGTCCTGCATGGAGTAATCTCCCCTAAAGACTTACTTCAATTTATTTCTCTTCACCAAAGCATGAAGTGGGGTGTATGGAGTATTTAGGGAGCACTAGCAACTCTGGGGTACCCTTTTCAGGTTTGTTCATCTACCTTTGGTGTCCACTTTTACCTAACTCTCACCTATGATTCCAAGAAGCTGCAGCATGTGTAGCAGTCACACCCAAATAAATGATCTCAGCAGATGGGCTAAACCAGGTTGAGGATAACCAATAGGCCTCAAACCTGTCAATGACTTGGGCAAGGGGGATCTCTACACCAAGCACATGAAGACTTTCCCCAGTGGATTGGACAAGTGAAAGAAAAATGTTCCAATGACCATGAAGGCAGCTGAACTATGGAACTTAGAGTGTGGTCAGACATGGAAGACACTATAGTCAACCACTGCATCCTGAGCCATCCAATTATCTTGATTTTTTTCTATCACTGGAAGAGAGACAGAGGCTGGAGTACTTTGGGTAACTCTGCCTTACTTAAATCCAATTCATGTGCAAGTCAAGACATCACTTATGATGTCAAACAGCAACAGTTATAGCATAGAGTCAACCTTGGGTTATTAAAGACCACATCAATAGACCTCGTGCTCTAGTCTAGTAGATCCCACCACACTACATATATAAGCTCAGGGATGGACTAAGCATCTGCTCTCTAAGGGTCATCTGAGCTATATTCAGAAATCCTCATTTTCAGATTGACCCATAAGATAATAAAATATTTTGTTACAGAAATTCTAAGTTATAGGGCAGTGGGTAAGAATTTTGTTCATATTAAGATCTCAAGTGACTGTTAAGGGGCATCATGCGTGAGCTTTCTCAGTTCTTAGTTTCAAACTGTGTCTTTCAGTTAAACTGATAAAGCCACCCAATTGTCATGTTTTGTAGTTTCTAGCTCTGAGACAACTCTGCCACCAAAGTAGAAAAGACATTTACCTTCATTCAGACCAGAGTCCCAAACCACTTTCCCTTTTTGCCTCTTCTTGAAAGGTAGCATGATATAGAAGTAGGTCTTCAAATATAATTTAGCGACCCCTGAGGGTCCCTGAGACCCTTTCAGGGGACTTGTGAGGTCAAAACTATTTTCATAATAATACTAAGATACTTTAATTTCTAATATATCAAATATAAATAAATATAACCCATACAAATAAAATCTCTTTGGAGGATTCTCGATAAATTTTAACAGTCTAACAAGTTGCTTAAACCAAAAAGTTTGAAAATGAAATAGCATAAATGAAAGTACAACTGATTTCAAATCAGAGAGACTTTCATTGAAATCCTGTTTTTGATACTTAACAGCTAGGTCATCGTGGGTTAAGTGGACAATCACTCAGCCTCTCTGAAACTCGGTTTTCTTCTCTGTAAAATGGATGTAATTTTACTTGGAGTGCCTACCTCACCGGGGTATTCTGAGGCTCAAATGAGACAAAACAGGAGGAAAAAACTTTGCAGACAATAAAGAGGTGTATCAAGCTCTTATGTTTCCTTTTATTTTTTTGTTTTATATTGGTATGCTGCACATAACCTTGTCTCTCTCTCCATAACATCCCCACTCTAATGAATGCCCCATGTCTACTAAAGTGACCTAAGCATCATCTGAAACCAGAAAAATTCAATCTTTTCTCTAGCATCTCTGCTAATTATGCACCACTAGCTCAGCCCAGTCATCTCACCCCACCCCACCATGCCCTGCATATTCAGCAAGTCTCTGACCAGAGCACCACTGTGATAGAATAGAAAGTATGCTGGATATGAAATCAGAGGACCTAGGTTTGAATCCTGGCTTTATCACTCACTACTCATAATACCTAGGTCAAGTTCTCTAACTTCCCTAGGCACCTTATCTGTAAATTTAGGAATTGGTTAAGTACTCCCTCTCCTCCAAGCTCTAAATCTATGGATCTCGGGCTCTCTTCCTTTACATAGCTCCCCTTTGTTCCTACTGAACTAACTGCTTCTTTGGGAACATCATTTGCAATGTATTGAGTCTAATCCATTTAGTTAATGTGATGAATTGGACACCATCCCTCCAGATACAATTACTCCGGGGGGTCATTATTAAAACACACACATGCTCTAAAGGACTAGAAAGAGGAATCTCCTTTAGATGCTTCTATTAGCATGGAATAGTTCATCACATTAGCTAATTGTCACCTTGAAAGACACTGAGAACATTCTTTAGGAGATGAAATACAGAACAGGTAAATTTCTATTTGAGACAGAAGAATGAGAAGGCATACCTCACACTCAGTAATGAATTTCTCTAACCTTGATTGATGTACATGGGACAATCAAAACACTTAGGCTGAGGAATAGCACTTATTCCTCTGAGAAAAGGGCTGCATATCTTATCTTCTAGGTCTCCTCCAATGATAATTATTTCCTCCTAGAAGATCTAGAAAGCAATCCTGATATCTTATTTTAAAAGCTGTTACCCTAGCACACAGGGTAAATACATTTGATTCCTGAGCCTCTGAAATACTTGATGGTATGTGGGAATTCTTTAAGTCCCACAAATAAAAAACCCTGTAAAGTATTGAAAATTATAACTTCTTTTCAAGAACCTCCATAATAAAGAATAGTCCAGGTTACTTTCCTTCTTCATTCATGCAATGAAAATGCAGACCTGGTCGGTTTTCTGGAAGGGGAAAACAATATTAAATCATTAACCTTCAAAGACTTAATGTACCAGTAAATTCAGAGCAGTCTTTTCCTGGCCATGGTTTCTTGGCACAATAACTACTTACCAGTTACCTAGCCTGGTGTCATTTCTCAGGGCTAAAATCCGTGTCTCCATGTTCTAAAAATCATTTCTCTTTGTTCTTAGAATGCATTAGAGACCTATTTTTAAATATAGTTGTGCTTTATGTGCTACCATTTCAAACAAATTCTTTAAAAAAGTAGACAAGGGCCATAATTTGAATATAAAACCAATGGGGGAAGAGTGGAACCAGGGGCACAAGTTATAGGTGCTATTTTGCAGAAGCCAATCCTGGATCCTATGAGGGATAGGGATCAAGGTCGGCCCCATAAGAAGGTTGATTAGTGATGACACCCTGAGCCCATGGGGTGAACTGGGACAAAGGATGATGGAGTTCAGGAAACTTGGTTGCCACAAGGAAGAAGCTCACTCCTACATATAAACATTAGGTGTGGGTAAAGCCTTTTTCAGCCTATGCTAATTGTATTCTGGGAAAGAAGCAGCCTAGGAGTTGGACCTCTCTTCAAGTGCCCCATTTTCATTTCTCATTCTGCTTTGTAAGACAGGAGCTTTGGGGCTCCAGACTCTAGCAGTTTCACTCTTGATCCAGGCAGCCAGAAGGACAGCAACAGAGACATGAAAGGGTTAATTTATCTATTCTTCTGGGGGAAGGGTTGCTAATAATGGGAGCACCAATTCCTACTTTCTCACAAGGGTGAGTGAGAATAATTGTAAGAGAACCAACTACTACAGGATTCCCCCAAGTCTCAATAGGGGCCAGTTGAGACAAGCACACACATTCCACAAATCCCCCAAGCCTCAATGGGGGTTGCTCAAAGCAAACACAGCACTTATATTCCCCACTTACTGACCAGCGCTCACTTAATTTATAGAGGAGCACACAAAGAATACATTTTGCCCAACATAGCCTCACAAGTTTACATTAACTTTAGCAATATCATGGTGATTCAGCCTAGCACAGGGGCGATGTGCTGTTTACAACTTAAACACAATGTTTATATTATCTTAAGGTTATATAATGAGGCACAAGTGCAATAAAATTGTTTACAAGCTATGATCCCAGGAACTAGGACATTGTTTATGATGTGAAACCCTGGGAACTAGTAGATTGATTACAGTCATGGATCCTGGGAGCTAGTATCTTAAAAAGAAAACAAGTCAACCTTACATATACCTCCCCCCCTTCTCTCTCTAACATAGCACTAATGTACCTTTCCAAGCTTGAGTACAAAAAGTAATCAAATGTTCAACATTAAAATCCTTTTGTTGAAGAATAAGACAGAAAGTGCTGCCATTGAATTGAAGATAATAACAGCCTTTATATAGTACTTATTATGTGTCAGGCACTGTGCTAAGTGCTTTACAAATATGACCTTATTTGATCTTCATAACAACCCTGAGAGGTATATGCAATTATTATTCCCATTTTACATTTGAGGAAACTCAGGCATAGTACCTTGCCCAAGGTCACATGGCTGGTAAGTGTCTGAAGGAAGATTTGAACACAGGTCGTCCTGACCCAGGCACAGTACCCTAGCTGCTGCATTACCTAGCTGCTTCTAAGAAGAGTGGTAATGTCAATAATGATTTAGAAGAAAAGTGATAGCTAGCCTCTTTCCTAGTTTCACTCAAGAACTGTATTCTCAGCTAATTCTGAAGCCTGTATTCATCAGCCCTAGTTCTGCATGATAATACTGAGCAGAACAAGACTCACAGCTCATTTACACAACAGCTCTTCAACTAACTAGAAGGAGTGAGGATGCTCATCTTGAATATTTCCTGGTACCTTCTAGCTATAAATAACACAGTTCTGAGGTCTGTTTCCATTCTGGTCACCAGGCTCTGTATGTGCTTCGACTTTCAAATGACCTTCATTAAATGTGTTCAGACATGATCTGTCCAACTCAGAATACATTGGAATCAGTTTCTACTTCATCTGGATACTTTAGGTTCATTCAGAAATGTTACTTCACCTGTGAAAAGTTAATTTTATTCATGAAAGTCACAATCTACTGATTTATAGAACAACAATAATCATTATTATAAGGACTTCAGAACCCAATTCAATATCTATTGGAAAGGTGGGGGGGCAGGGTAAGGTAATGTACAGCTAGGACCTTGTGTAACCTGAGACCAGCACTATTGCTATGGAAATCTGGCAGTAATATTGAAATTCAAGCCAACTGGGTCTGGCAATACTATTGATGGATTAGGACCCTGGACAGTGTAATAAAATTGCTCCTCTGGTTCTAAGAAATAGGACAGGTTCCCCATCCTTGATATAGGGCATCATAGGGTTATAGGCTAACTCTACACAAAACTATTATAATGACTTGAAGGACAGTGGAGTAAGGAGCACTGCTTAAAGTTCTGGTACAACAAGAAGGCAAGATACATCAGCAAGAATAAATCAGCAATGCCCATTCCTGGACTGCTGGAAATGTTTTGGTGTAGATGGCACTGACCACTATAGAAAAATAACAATCCATAAGTGCACTTGAAAGGGACCAAAAACATAATAATTTTATTATTCACCAAAATAAAACTGGAAACAAATAACACATGCTCTAAACAATGACTCCATGATATTTTTATTAATATTACCCTCCACTCAAAATCACATAACTATGCACTGTTGACCAATAATGACTGATAATCACTAAAAGTAATTTTATCCCCAAGTCAAGAAAGACATAATAAGATGAAATCAAGGAGCTACTAAAATCTGAAGATAAAAAAGTCAAAGACCCCAAGGTCATTGAAAAGCTTTACTTATTGTAATGTCCAGAAACTATACCTAATAACCAAGAAGATGGCAAGGTCTCAAGTGTATATCTACTCTTCCTGGTATTCCATTACTTTGTCATTGCTCTCATTCTGCCATTCAGTATTTCGTGAATATTGAATTAAATGTGGAGGTGTTTATTGTTGGGGTTCATCCTTGCTTTTGAAGAGGACCAATGGTATCACAGGTTGATGCCTTGACTTGCAGGTGAATTAGATTTAAGTAAGGCAGAGTTGCTACAGGCATTGTTGTTCAGTTGTTCAGTCATGTTTGATGCTTTCTGACCCTACGGACTATCGCATGGCAGGCCCTTCAAACCTTCACTATCTCCCAAAGTCTGTCCAAGTTCATGTTCACTGCTTCTATGGCACCATCTAACCATAGATATGCCATACCCTTCTCCTTTTGCCTTCAATCTCTGCCAACCACAGGGTCTTTCCCAGTGTTACACAGGCATACTCAGAAATACTGTGCATTCTGTACTAGATACCACAACAAAACAAATATCACAATATAGCAAGTAACAAAATATTTTTCATTTTCCAAGTGCATATAAAAATTATGTTTACACCATACTCTAATCTCTTAAGTATGTTTATACCATACTCTAATCTCAATATGTGAATAATATTATGTCCAAAATAAAAACAATGTACATACATTACTTTAAAAATACTATATTGCTAAAATAAATGCTTACCATGACCTGAAACTTCAGGGAGTCATAATCTTTTTACCAGTGGAGGGTCTTGCCTTGTTGTTGAGGGCTGCTGACTGATTGGAGTGGTGGCTGCTGAAGGTTGGAGTGGCAATGCAATTTCTTTCTTCTTTTTTATCTTTTTGGTCTTTTTTAGAAGGGAAAGGCTGGTTAAGTGACTTGCCCAAGGTCACACAGCTAGGAAGTGTTAAGTATCTGAGGTAGAATTTGAACTCAGGTCCTCCTGACTCAAGGTGCTCTATTCACTGTGCCACCTAGCTGCCCCTGTCCAATTTCTTAAGATAAGACAACAATGAGATTTGCCACATCAACTGACTCTTCCTTTCATTTGAACACTTAGAAGCCATTGAAAAATTATTAGTTGGAATGTTGTGGGGTGGAGCCAAGATGGCGGAGTAGAAACAGCACGTCCAAGGCACTCTCCCCACAGATTACCTCCAAACTATGTAAAAGGGACCTCTGAACAACTTCTGGAGCCCCAGCACCCACAGAACAACACAGAGAAGTTAACTTCCCGCCGAGGACAGCCCAGCAGCCCTGCAGGAAGGACCAGTGCAGAGCTCTGGGAGCCAGCAACGCTGGAGGGACCCCAGATCACCAGCTGTTGTGGCGATTCCAGAATTATCAACACAGATATGCCTAGGACAAAGTGAGAGGTTAATGCCCAATGGACTTTGGGACCAGTATTTGGGGAACACGTCGGCTTCCTCCCCTGGGGGCTAGAAGGCGCTGAGGAGACACGCCATTTTGCAGTTTCCAGTGGCAGCTCCAGCTCCTGGCCTGCGAACTGTAGGGAGATCCAGTAATCAGTCTTGGGGGGTAATCGCTCTTGCTTTAACCTCCCTGGATCTGGATTGTGATCTGGGGGGGAGGTCTGGGGTGGGTATCCAGCTTGCCAGAAAGCTGTGAAGACCCCAACGTTCAGGACGAAAGTTCCCCTGTCTGGTGGCAGAGGCCTACTATGGCAACAAGCCCAAAACTCAAGTAATTAAGTGGCAACATGTCAAGGCACAGGAAACAAAATAAACAGAAAAATGCAACCTTAGACTCCTATTTTGGGGGCAAAGAAGATTGAAGCATAGAACAGGAAGAGGTCTGTGAGGTCAAAAATCCTCCTCCAAAGGCCCCAAAGGTAAATATGAGCAGGTTACAGGCCATAGAGGACCTTAAGAAGGACTTTAAAAATCAAATAAGAGAAGTGGAGGAAAGATTGGGAAGAGAAATGAGAAGCATGCAGGAAAAGTATGAAATGACAGTCAACAGCCTGACTGAGGAAAACAACACCTTAAAAAATAGACTAACTCAAATGGCAAAGGAGGCCCAAAAGGGCAATGAGGAGAAGAATGCCTTAAAAAGCCGAATTTGCCAGATGGAAAAAGAATCTCAAAAGTTCACTGAGGAGATTCATTCCTTCAGAGTTAGACTGGAGCAAATGGAAGCTAATGACTTTATGAGAAATCAAGATGCTGTTAAACAGATCCAAACAAATGAAAGAATAGAAGGCAATGTGAAATATCTCATGGGAAAAACCACTGACCTGGAAAATAGATCCAGGAGAGATAATTTAAAAATTATTGGACTACCTGAAAGCCATGACCAAAGAAAGAACCTAGAAATCACCCTTCAAGAAATTCTCAAGGAAAATTGCCCTGATGTTTTAGATCCAGAGGGCAAAATAGAGGTTGAAAGAATCCACAGATCACCTCCTGAAAAAGATCCCAAAAAGAAAACTCCCAGGAATATTATAGCCAGGTTCCAGAATCCCCAGATCAAGGAGAAAATACTACAAGCAGCCAGGAAGAAACAATTTCAATATTGTGGAAACACAATCAGAATAGCCCAGGACCTGGCAGCTTCTACACTGAGGGATCGAAGGGCATGGAATATGATATTCCAGAGGGCAAAAGAGCTGGGAATGAACCCAAGGGTCACCTACCCAGCAAAACTGAGTATTTTGTTTCAGGGGAAAATATGGTCATTCAGTGGAATAGAGGACTTTCAAGCATTCTTGAGGAAAAAAACAGAATTGAATAGAAAATTTGACATCCAGACACAAGAAGCAAGAGATGCCTGAGAAGGTAATCAGGGAAAAGAAATCAAAAGGAACTTATCAAAGTTGACCTATTTACATTCCCACATGGAAAAACAATAACTGTGACTGATGAAACCTTTCTCAGTATGAAAATAATTGAAGAAGGGTGTATGGTCATATGAATACATATGTGAATGTGTGTATATATGTTTACAGTTATACATGGAGAGAGGGCATAGGTTGAATTTGTTGGGAAGGAATGATACTTAAGGGGTGAAATTATGAGGTGAGAGAGGAAAGTGGCAAGAGGAGATGGGGAGAGACAGGGTAGGGTAAACTATCTCATGTAGAAGAAGCAAGGGGAAGTGGCTGCAGGGGAGGGAAAGAATAGGAAGGCAAAAAGGCAAAACCACATTCTCATTGAATTTGGTTCAGGGAGAGAATGACATACATACTAGGTGGGACATCTCAACCTACAGCAAAATGGGGGAAAGGGGGATGAGAGGAGAGATGATGGATGGGAGGGCATCCTTGGGGGGAGGGGAGGTTGGAGGTACCCACTAAGGAATAGGGACAGGATCAAGTGGGGAATGGACCAGGTGGGGGGGTAGGATGAGTGGGAGGGAATTATAAGCAGCCTTGTACAATATATCTACTATGGTAATATTTTGCATAGCTATACATGTACAACACATACTGAATTACTTATCTCCCCAGAGGCAATGGGTGGCAAGGGAGGAAGGGAATGGATCTGAAATTCGAGGTCTTAAAATTAAATGTTTCAAATATATATAAATACTATTATCAATACTCTTTTGCATGTAATTAGGAGATAAGATGTGCAGGCATTGGGGCACAGAGACTCACCTTGCTCTAATGGAAAAGTCGAAGGGGGTATGGGAGAAGATATGGGAGAGAGCAGATTGGAGGAAGGGATATCTTGTGGGACTGCTATTCTGGGATGGTGGGTAGGGAAAAAATGGGGAAAAAAATTGTAACTCAAAATCTGGTGGAAATGAATGGTGTAAACCAGAAGTTAATAAAGCATTTGTTTAATTAAAAAAAAGAAAAAAATAAAAATTATTAGTTGGCCTAATTTCAATATTGTTTCATCTCACAGAATAGGGAGGCTGAGAAGAAGGAGAAGGACTGGGGAAAGGGCTGGTCTGTGGAGCAGTCGGAGCACACAAAATATTTATCAATTAAGTTCACTGTCTTATATGGCTATAATTCATGGTGCCCCAAAACAATTACAATAGTAACATCAAAGATTACTGACCATATAACTGATCATATAACAGATACAATAATAATGAAAAAGTTTGAAACACTGTAAGAATGATCAAAATGTGACACATGGACACAGTGTGTCAGACACAGAGACACACATGCTATTGGAAAAATAGAACCAATAGACCTGCTTGATGCAGAATTTCCATAAACCTTCAATATGTGAAAAACATCTGCAAAAAAAAGGACAATAAAATTAAGCACAATAAAACAAGGTATTCCTGTAATTATAATTACTATTCTATAAATCAGTAGATTGTGACTGTGATGCATAAAATTGCAGTTTATCATAAGTGAAATTAGCCTGGCCTAACATTTCTAAACGAATCTAAACTGTCCAGAATGAAGAACTAATACCCTTGTATTCTAACTTGGTCACACCACATCTGAAAGATTATATTCAGTTATGAACACATTAAACAAAGGTCATTTGAAAGTTGGGACACGTACAGAATATGGTGACTGGAATCGTAATAGGTCTTAAAACCATGTCATATATCAATATACCAAATGATTTTTTACAAAAAGGAAATGGGAGTACCTACACTGAAATTTCATTTTAAAAAAAACACAGGATTTCAAAAAACCCTCTGGGAGTTTGACAGCATGAATCCAGGTAGCTGACCAATTATTTTAAAAAGGACTAATTTTTTTAAACTAGCATTTGTTGTAATTACAGAAGGATTATTTTTAAGGAGCCTGGTCTTAATGATCAAGGCAGATTATACAAGGAAATGGTAGAAATTGTACAACACATCACTGTAAAAGCTATAAAAATTTAGCACCCTCTAAATATCTAGCAAGACATGACCCAGTTAGCTAGATTTATACACCAGAAACTTTCTTTTGTGGACTAATAGACAAATCCTCATATTTCAAAAACGTCAAAATATCCTAGAAAACTCAACCCATAAACTCTTGCAACTAACAGATCCATTATCACAAAGTGAACTGTTTTCCATAATTTTCCTAACATTGATCTATAAAAACTTAAGAAGAACATTTTAATAGATGCCACCCTACCAAATGCTCATCTTCTCCAAGGTAGATGAAACTAAAAGTTTTCATGAAGTAGAACCCTAGCGCAGGTCATCAGAGTCATGTGGGCATAGGCTAAGGCACCTGCCATCCCTGTCATCCTGTTTGCTAGAAGAGGTTTAGTGAGGCTTCAGCAGAGCTGAGGATTCTGAAGAGTTGAGAAGATGAGGGGGGAAGGGGTAATATGAAACTGACCAAAGAACTGTCTAGCTTGGCTGGACTGAGGAGTATTTATTGCATCCTGAAGTTTACAGTGGGAGGTCATCTGGTCTCACCCCTCATTTTACAGATGAGAAAGAAGAAGCCCAGAAAGTCAGAGACCTCCCCAAGGTCACAAGATGACAGCTGGCAAAGGTAGAATTTGAACCCAGAACTTGAAGCCATATCTAGCCCTTGATCTGCCACACCACGCTGTCTTTGGCAGCACTGTATTCCTATCCTTTTTTATCATTTCTGCCTGTGAGTAGCAAGCTGATCTTTGTTGTTTTTCAGTTGTGTCCAACTCTTCATGACCCCATTTGGGGTTTTCTTGGCAAAGATACTAGAATGGTTTGCCTTTTCGTTCTCCAGCTCATTTGACAGATGAGGAACTGAGGCAAGCAGGGTTAAGTGACTTGCCCAAGGTCACACTGCTAGTAAGTGTCTGAGGCCAGATTTGAAACCTGGAAAAAGAGTCTTCCTGATTCCAAGCACACTGTGCCACCTAGCTGCCCCAACTTGCTGTTCTTCCAGCAACTGTCTATTAAAAGACATTCTGAAGAAAGAATGGGAATAATTGCAACATTTAACTTTTTTAAATGTCCAGACCTTACCTTCATTAAGATGTTTTGGCTTTCCTCTCCTTCCTACCTTTTTACTTTCTTCGGCATGTGGGTGTGAGTGCAAGTGTAGCCAACCTTGGGAATACAGCCTGGTTACTTATGCTCCACAGAGCATAACTGGAAGGAGACAAAAGAGCTGTCTTCTTGCTATCCCAGATGAGAGACTTATGGAGTCTCCTAGGAGTCCTACTCAGAGACAGGGCAGGTATTCTGGAACCGAGCAGCTGTTGTTGTAGAAGGAACTGAAGTGGGGAGGGGGGAGGAGAAAAAATTGCAGCTGCTGGCATCTTCATCTAGGGGAAGCAGAGAGGACAGCTGTGACCAGAATGTGAGCAGAGTCCAGTCACAGATGAACTTTTCACTGACTGGGTGAAACCACTTCCCCCCTTCTTCATCCCTTTGTGTTCTAGAAGACTGAATGTCTTTTGCTCTTTGTGGTTATTTGCTGATTTAAGTTTGCTGATTTAAGTTGATCTATTTTAACTGCTTTGGATTGAGGTGTGTTCTTAATTGTGAACAAGGGCTGTAGGATGGAAGAAGAATAGTATTTGGTTTGAGTATATGGAGATACAGAAAGGACCACAGTTTGAGCTGAAGTGCCAGTTAGGTTCCCATAGTGCTAGCTCCTACACAAGGCCCCTCAGGGGGGCCCCAGAAACCTAGCATAAAGGTTTGACCCTTGTGAAACCTCGCCCTTCACCTGCCTTATAACCAAGATGTAACTAAAACAAAGATCTGCCCCCTTAACTTGCAGCCCCCGCCCTTAGTTTATATCCCTATGTAGCAACAGTTGCCTTGCTGACCACTGTTTGTTTCAGGAAGTACTTTTTATTGTATAAAAGCTTGCTGAGGAGCGGCTAGGTGGCGCAGTCAGTAGAGCATCGGCCCTGGAGTCAGCAGGACCTGAGTTCGGATCTGGCCTCAGACACTTAATACACACACAAAAAAAAACCTAGCTGTGTGACCTTGGGCAAGTTACTTAACCCCAATTGCCCTCCAAAAAAAAAAAAAAGCTTGCTAAACAGTTTCCCCTTTGGGGAAACACTTGCAGGCTTAATTGATAAAAGCACTCCCCAAAATACTAATTGGCTATGCCATCCTGTATCTGCCTCAATTGCCCATTACAGAGCCAGGTCCTGAAATTTTTCCTGGCTAGAGGTAGAGCTAAATTGGGAGAGAATAATAAAGTATTCTCTTTGATTTTCGACAAATTTCTCAAAAAGACAGAACAAAAATGGGTTTTCCTTTCTCCCCCTCAAGCAAAAACAAGTCAGAGTGCATTTTTTTAAAAATGCTATTTGAGGGGGCAGCTAGGTGGTGCAGTGAGTAGAGCGTCGGCCGTAGAGTCAGAAGGACCTGAGTTCGGATCCGGCCTCAGACACAGACACTTAACGCACACACAAAATGAAAAAACCTAGCCGTGTGACATTGGGCAAGTTACTTAAACCCAATTGCCCTCCAAAAGGCAAAAAAAAAAAAATGCTATTTGAGCTAACTCTGGGCTGTCTGATCATGTGGCATCCTCCACTCCTCCTTGCCCCTTCCTTTAAATTATGCCCAGAGAAAACTCTCTGCTAGGGTGGAATTTGAAAGAGGAGGAAGATCCACATTTCTAAGGTAAGAGGTAGAGAAGGATGCACTTTATTTCCTTCACCTTCAACTTAACATACTCAAGGAAAAATGTTATACAAGGAACAAAAGGAGGTATAGGTGAGAAGGAAGTTAAGCTCAGGAAAGGCTGCTCTCCTAGACTAATCAAGCTGTGATGATAAAACCAAGAGGCTGATTCTGTTCTCACCTACAACCCAGAGATAATGATTCCATTTTGTCAGGTCCTCATGCCTAGTCTTAAGCCCCAACAGATGTCAGGTGCATTGTCCTGGAGCAGCTCCAGCAGATCCAAGTTAAAAGAGAGAAGATGAGTAGCTACAAGTGATCCTGTTTTGGGCTTGAATGGTGCTGATTGCTTCAAGTCTTTAAACAGTAGAGAGTCTTCTGGATGAGATCCATAAGCATTCAACATTTTGGTCTGTCTACAAAGGTAAAAACCAAAGTGGATGAAAAATGCCTGTCGTCCAGATGGTCAACATGGTTATCACTGGATGGTCACCCTTTAGAGAACTTATTATGCCAGCTGGATTTTTTTATTTTTTTATTTTAATATTTTATTTTCCCCCAATTACATGTGAAGACAATTTTTAATCTTCATTTAAAAAATTTAGCAATTTGATAGAGGTTATTCATGTGCAGTCATGTAAAACTATTTCTGGATTATTTCAATAGTCTTCTGGTTAGTATCCCTGCCTCATGTCTCTCCAGTCCACCTTTCACTCAGTTGCCTAAGTGATTTTCCTAAAGGGCAGTTCTAACCATTTCACCAGCCTACTCAATAAACGGACTCCCTATTACCTCCAAGGTCAAATATGAAATCTCCTGTTTGGCTTTTAAGTCCTTGGTGACCTGCTCTTTCCTACCTTTCCAATCTGCTTATACTTTAGTACCTCCACATATGCCACGATCCAGCAACATTGGCCTCCTGGCTGTTCGATAAACAAGACACTTCTCTCCATTTGATGCTCTTTCACTGCCTGACTTCAAGGTTGCAACCGAATGCTCTCCCTCCTCACCTACACCTCCTGGCTTCCCTGGCTTCCTTCAAGTCTCAGCTAAAGCCCCATCTTCCACAAAAAACCTTTCTGGACTCCTTTGGTGGCAGCAGTTCCTTCCCTCTGAAAGTCCCTATAGTTTACATGTGGACATAGTTATTTTGCACATTGTCTTCCCCCTTAGAATGTAAGCTCTTTAAGGGCAAGGACTATTTTTGCCTTTCTTTGTATCCTCGGCATTTAATTTATTTAGCACCTAGCCAAAGCACTTAATAAATGTTTGTTCACTGACTCTTCAGTCCTGAGATCTAATCTAAGGAAAGCATCAGGGTGGTACAGTAATGCTGGGTTTGGCGTCAGGAAGACTCATCTTCCTCAGTTCAAATCTGACCTTAGACACTTACTAAGCTGTGCTATACTCTTCTGGCTATACTCTATACCATTGTGCTACACTCCCCACTATTGCCCCCATGTGAGTACCTTCCTGGCCCCATCCCCCTCTTCAGCTTTCTTTTGTGTTGTTTTCCCTCATTCCAGTGTAAGTTCCTTGAGAACAGAGACTGTCTCTTTTTCATACCAGTATGCCCACCTCTTAGCATAGTGATTGGCACATAGTAAATGTAGCGCTGTGTAGGCAAATCAGTTAACCCTGTTTGCCTCTAGTTTCCTCATCTGTAAAATGAGCTGGAAAAGGAAATAGTCATCTGATCTAAATAGTGATCCAATCTAGTATCTGTGCCAAGAAAACCCCAGATGGGGTCATGGAGAATCAGACACTTAACAGTGGCTCTAGTGACAGTAAGTTAAATTTCCCGATCAAAGAAAGAAAAGAAACAGCTGAAGAAAAGCGCCAAAACATCTCAAATCTCAGTCAATGGTCCCACCTTTTTTGGTCCAAATTGTATTTATTTATTTTTATTAATATTTTAAAATTTTTATTAATTCCTTTATTTTATATCCATTTTATTCATTTCTACTCCTTATGTCTTTTACTCAGTGAACCTTGTACCCCTCGTAATAGAGGAAAAAAGGAGTTGAGCAAAACTAATGACTCCATCCATGATTGCAAATGAAAGCTTTCACCCATAGGCCCCCATGTGAGTAAAGATGGGGGGGTGCATCTTATCTTTCTTCTCAGTCCAATCTTTGGTCCACCTTTTTGAGTACCCTTGTTTGTCCAGGGAGGAGGTGCCTATAACCTTTTCAATTTAGTAATTTAAAATTCAACAAGCATTTATAAGCACCAAGTGAGTGTCAGTGTAAACACTAAAGAAATAAAGGTAAAAATAAACCCCTTCTTGCCCTCAGGAAGTTTACATTCTTTCAAGGCAAACAAGTAGTGAGTCAATAGAGATTTATTAAACACTCACTGTATGCCAGTCACTATGCTAAGAGGTGGGCATACAGGTATGAAAAAAAGAGACAGTCTTTCCTCAAGGAACTTACACTGGAATGAGGGAAAATAATACAAAAGAAAGCTGAAAAGAGAGATAGGGCCAGGAAGGTACCTGCATGGGGGCAATGGCGGAGAGGCCAGAAGAGTGCAGAAGCAGTGCATCCAGGTGGGAAATGAGAAGATGGCTGGGCTGAGTGACCTCCTAACATGCAGTTTGGGAGTTCAAGATTCCACCCTCCAGTCAGAGGTGGCAGAGGGTAGTGAGGAGATAGGAATACTAAGGTTGAGTCCCAAGTTTAGGATGACCCAGTGCTGAGATTCCTGGGGCATGGTGGAGAAGTCAGAGGAAATCCAAAAGTAGCACATCCAGGTGGAAAATAAAGACATGGATTGTGAAAAATATATACAAGGCTTTGTCAGTGGGTCAGGAAGAACACTAACAACTGGGGGCATCAGGAACAGAACTTTGGGAGTAGGTAGCACTTGAATTAAACCTAGAAGAGAGCTACATGTGGATTCCAAGAAATATAGGTGAAGAAAGAGCTCATTGGAGGAATGGGAAGCATCTTGTACAAAGGCACACAGGTAGAAAAGGGGCTGGAACTAGCATGTGGGGGAGGGGTTCAGATGTGAAATCAGCCTAAAAAGAAAGAATTGGAGCCAAATTGTAAATGGCTTTAAATGGCAAACAGAAGAATTTGCATTTTATCCTAGAGGTAAGAAAAAGTCACTAGAGCTTCTTGAGCAAGAAAGAGAAATATTCAGATAGAGCTGAGCCCCAAGAATATCCATTTGGCCGCAGTATAGAAATACTATTGGGGAGAGATACAACTAAATGATAATATGGTAGGAATGTACATTATGAAACTACATGGGAGCAAAGGCCCTCTGTTATTTCCACACAGCATAGATAAACAAACATTTCTTTTTTACACAGAAAGAAAAACAATGTAACCTCAAGCTAAGATTTATTGCAGTTGTATTTTCTTTCATCAGATACCTGAGTATTCACTCACAGTTTCATCCTAAAGAATTGTTTTCAGTTGCAAAGTCTAAAGGGAAGAAATAGATGCATTGGCTGGTAGTCCAATACATAAATAATTTTGAAATGATGTATCCACCTCCATCTTCTTAATGTTTCTCCTGTTATGGCTACAGCAAGACACACAGTGACAGCAAATTTGTGTGTTCCCAACAACATAAAATATGTGATTATGAAGTCACAAGATTGATTGTGTATATGTGAATGTGTGAGTCAATAAAGATTTTTTTAAGCACCTACTATGTGCCAGGCACTGTTCTAATAGCTGAAGATACAAATATGAAAATAGTCTCTGCCTCTAAGGAGTAGTAATGTTAATGGGATATAAGATCTTCCCAGCCATTAATAGGTCTCACCTTATTCCATTAAGGGAAGCTTGATTGGGGAGGCTAGTTTTTCAGGAAGGCTCACATTTTGTTACTTTGTAATTAGGCAGTGGGTTGTAAGCCCCAGCTAACTTTACTAACCTAAGGGCTAGCCTTAGGTTGTGTTCTCAGGAGTGACTGAAGAGACCAGAGACAAGAGAGAGTGAAACAACTTACAGTTTATTCCAACATGGCAGTTCGAGGGAGAAAGAAAACTGACTCCTTATATAGAGCATGATTCAAGCATGACCTCCTCATGCACAGGGAGTGGGAACCAATGGAAGGGGGCTGAACCAGTCACATCAGCTGTTGCTCATCAAGCCAACTGGACTGTGGCCCTCAGCACTTCCTTACCTCTCATGAGTACAGAGCGGCTTTGGAACCAAGAGGCCCCGAGGCAGCTCCTGGATTCCTGTGGGACAGAAAGCCCTTTGAACTCACATTGTCCTGTACAGTGGGTCAGTAGGGTTGTGATGCCCTCTGACTCTGAAGAAGGGTATATATACTCTGAAGTTAGCATTTTGCTTCACTCACTGGAAGAGTACTCTTGTGATTTGGCCAGATAAGACTCTGGGTAGCCATTACAGAGTACCCCCCCCACCCCCGCCCGCTTTGAAAAACCCAGATGTTGGTGTTTCTCCCTCTGTTAACTACGTATGTATATATTGCCCTGGTTAGACAGTTGGATCTGTCTGTTAATCTGTATTAATTTCTCAGACAGTCAGGAGCTCTGTCTTTGATCTTTATTTCTCTGATTGTATTTTCTCTGAAGTTCAGGGTGCTGATTTTCCCCCTGAACTAATGAATATAATAAAAAACGTTGTTGACTCCTTGAACAACTATCTTTCCTAGTAAAGCAGATCTAAGAAGCTGTGCTAGCAGCTATCCTGGGAATGCCAGTGTGATTGCCTCTACAAGAGCTTACAGTCTAATGAAAGAAGACCACACACACCCTAAAAAGGGGGTAGAGAGACTGAGGAAGGGAAGGTATCCATACCGGGAAAGAAGTATAACCAGGCAGGAAATGAAAAAGATGTCTGGCCAAGCAAAGGTCCCTCCTTAAATTGAAGGAAAATATTGGATGTTGGAGAGGTTGTGGGAAAACTGGGACACTAATGCACTGTTGGTGGAATTGTGAACCAATCCAAACATTTTAGAAAGCAATTTGGAACCCAGTTTTACAGCCCTTTGGGCATAATTCCAAATTGCTCTCCAAAATGGTTGGATTGGTTCAAACTTCACCAACAGCAAATTAGTGTCCCAGTTTTCTTATAGCCTTTCTAATATCCAACATTTTCCTTTTTTGTTGTCATATTAGCCAATGTAATAGATATGAGATGGTACCTCAAAGTTGTTTAATTTGCCTTTCTCTGATTAATAATGATTTAGGGCATTTTTTTCAAATGACTTTAAATAGCTTTGGTTTCTTTGAAAACTGCCTGTTCATATCCTTTGACCATTTTTCAATTGGGGAATCACTTGTATTTTTATAAATTTGACTCAGTTCTCTACATATTTGAGAAACGAGGCCTTTACCTTGTTAAAAAAATTTTCTCCCAGTTTTCTACTTTCCTTATAATTTTGGTTGCATTGGTTTTGTTTGTGAGCAATATTGTTTTTTTTTCATTCATTTGTTTATTTACTTTTAGTTTACAATATTCAGTTCAAATTTTGAGTTTCAAATTTTCTCCCTCTTCTTCTCCTTCACCCCCTCCCCCCACCCCTTGGCAAGCAATATTATTTTAAAAACAGCTTTGAACAACTGTCATTTTGACTATTAGAAATACTCAAATTAACTACAAAGGACATATGACCAAAGATGTTATCTGCAAAAAGAGAAAGATCTAATAAGAAAAAGTATATATAGAATGATTTTACGTGTGTGTGTGTGTGTGTGTGTGTGTGTGTGTGTGTCTGTCTGTCTGTCTGTCTCTACCGGTAGCTATCTCTGGGGTTTTAGAGGGATATACAGGGGAGGGAGAAGAAAAAAAAAAGAGGGAAAAGAAATTTATATAATAACTTTATCATATATTTAAAAGGAATAGCAAGTTGTATATAACAGATTTGCAGTTTCATGTGCAATTATTTTTTTTTCATTCTACTATGTTAAGGAAATTCTTGTTTTATTCCATAAATTAATAAACAAACAAACAAATAGTCCATGAACCTTATCAAGGGAAAATGGCTTTAAGTGACCATCTTATACATTCATTCAAATGACCCATATGGAGAAAATGATGATAAAACAAAAAGTCTGTTTGTAGCCAGCAACTATTAGCCAAGAACATAAATATTAAAACACAAAAATAATTACTAGAAATTTCAATTCTGGTAAGCAAACATTTAGCATATGCCTTACTATGTGCAGGGTATAGTGCTTAGAATTTGGGATACAATGATAAAAAATAGATATCATTTTGTACATGTATAGCCTATCTCAGATTGCTTGCTGTCTTAGGGAGGGGGGAGAAAAGAAACAGAAAAAAATTGGAACTCAAAATCTTATAAAAGTGAAAGTTGAAAACTATCTCTACATGTAATTGAAAAAAAAATAAAATACTATAAAGTGGGGGAAGGCAGTATTTTCCACTTAGTTCAAAGAAAAGATATCATTCCTGATGTCAAGAATCTTAGTAGAGATTTTAAGATGTACCCAAAATATTATAACACAAGATTAAAAATGGTAAATGCTTAAGAAAGGCACAGAAAAGATGTAGGGTAGAAAGGTCACAATGAAGGGCAAGGGGACGGGAGATATGAGGGCTGGATGAAGAAAATGGAAAGGATTAACCTAAAGAGAAGACTTAGGAGAGATATGGTATCTGTCTTAAAAAATCTATAAGCTGATGCCTATAAGATGAATTTGGTTCAGTTCTTCCCTGGAGTGCAGAATTAGGAGGAATGGTGAAAGTTGCCAAGAAGAAGCTGTACTCTTGATAAGACAGAACTTTTCACCACTTAGATGTAAGGGGAGATCAGTGGGCCTATCCTTATAAGCAACTGCTTCTGCTTTGCTAATGCAATCCACACGTGTTTCCTAGAGGCATTGTTTCCAGTTTGCTTAGCATGAAGAAAAGGGGCAAACAAGGCACCATCAAGCCAAGATTCTGTTTTCCTTCCTGGCTGTAATCAAGAGATGACCTGCTGTAAGCTTCTGGGTGGGAAGAGAGACTTCAGTTCTTAATTACCCCCTTCTTCTCCTCTCCTCCTCTCCCCCTCTCCCAGGTGGCCATAAATACTGGCTTCTGCATTTGTTCTTTCTTGCTCTTAGACTGTAACCTTATGAGCTTCAAAAGCTTTTGTGGGAGAGCAAGCCGCTAGAGGTCTGGGAGCTGAAATCCATGCCAGATTTAGCAGACAACCAAGCCCAGTGAGGAATGATATCATTCCTCCAAGCAATTTGCTTGATACAGCGTAGAAGTGAATCTAAGAGAGCTTTGTCTATCAGCTATGCTGCATTCGGAAGTGAACTTTGTGGTGGGAATGCTTTAAAGCAACTGACCATTTCCTCCCAAACAACCAAGGAATGGTAGAGGAAAAAAATATGTCCCTATTTCTTTGGGATGTGTTAATACTTCTGTCCTTGCTTTATTTTTTTAGTTAATATCAATTTGTAAGTGCTCATTGATGCTAATTGTGTAAGTGAAACTGGGCTGCTAATTGCTAGAGAGTATCAGCATCATAAGGAAGATATTAAGTGTAACTGGTGATTGATATTGAGAACAACTAGAATTGTATTTGAAATAATAGCAAGAGAAAGCTACCTCCCAACCCCTTAAGCATACCCCTAGAACTTAGGGAAAGCTGTAGCCAGCATCACTTTGGGGCCCAGACAGATAAGAGGGAAGGGTAATTGGGATAAGGACCCCTCAGAGCTTATATGTGCTGTGTAGAGCTATTGAAAAGTAGAGTTTGGGGGTGGCTAGATGGCTCAGTGAATACAGCACTGGCCCTGGAGTCAGGAGGACCAGAGTTCAAATTCAACCTCAGACACTTAACACTGACTAGCCATGTGACCTTGGGCAAGTCACTTAACCTTCCCCCCTCCAAAAAGCAAAAAAAAAAGTAAAGTTGGTTGGGTAGGATGGTCATTTCTTGGAGATATTGTAGATTAGATAACTGCTTAGGGAGCCTACTTGAACTAGGTGATCATTAGCTTAGGGTATTTTCTATCTCTGACCTATGATTCTATGGAATTCAGAGAAAGATGGAGCAACCAAAGCCAGGCTTTTAAAGGAAGATAATTTATTAACTAAAAGAGATAAAACTAATTTTGTCAGGAGAAAAAAGATTTTAAATGGTGCTGATTTGGGCAGGGTGGGCAATATTCAGAAATAAAAAGTCACATAAACCAAAACAGATTATATAATCACATTTAAATTACTTATGTTGGAGGGGACGGAGCCAAGATGGCGGAGTAGAAACAGCATTTCCAATGTGCTCTGCCCCACACAAATTTCAAATAATGTGAAAGGGGACTCCAAACAACTTCTGGAGCCACAGCACCCACAGAACGGCACAGAGAAGCTAACCTCCTGCTGAGGACAGCCCAGCAGCCCTGCAGGAAGCGGCCAGCGTAGCGCTCTGAAAGCAGACAACACAGCGTGCTGGGAACCAACAGCGCAGAGCACAGAGCCAACCCCAGGTCTGAGGTTTTAGCCCCAGGGCAGCCAGACCTTCAGCCGGCTGGAGGGACCCCAGAACACCAGCAATTGTGGCGATTCCAGAATTATCAGCACAGATATGCCCAGGACAAAGTGAGAGGTTAGTGCCCTATGGACTTTGGGACCAGTATTTGGGGAACGCACGGCTGCCTCCCCTGGGGGCGAAAAGCTGCTGAAGAAACAGCTGCACAGAAGCCATTTTGCAGCGTCAGTAGTGGCTCTAGCTCCTGGTCTGCGAACTGTAGGGAGATCTAGCAATCAGTCTGGGGGTTAATCATTCTTGCTTTAAACTGCCTGGATCTGGATTGTGGTCTGGGGGGGAAGTTTGGGGTGGGTATCCAACTTGCCAGAGTAGGTGGAGGCTTTACAGAGGCCACACAACTGGCAGAAGTTGTGAAGACCCCATGTTTGAGTGGAAGCTCCCCTGTCTGGTGGCAGAGTCCTACTGTGGCAACAAGCCCAAAAAATCAAGTAATTAAGTGGCAACATGCCTAGGCAAATGAAACAAAATAAACAGAAAAGTTCAACATTGGACTCCTATTTTAGGGGCAAAGAGGCTCAAAGCATGGAGGAGGACTGTGAGGTCAGAACTCCTGCACCAAAAGCCCCAAATGAAAATACAAGCTGGCTACAGGCCATAGAGGACCTTAAGAAGCAGATAAGAGAAGTGGGGAAAATTTGGGAAGAGAAATGAAAAAGATGCAAGAAAAGTATGAAATGACAGTCAACAGCCTGATGGAGGAAAATAACACCTTAAAAAATAGACTAACTCAAATGGCAAAAGAGGCTCAGAAAGGCAATGAGGAGAAGAATGCCTTAAAAAGTCGAATTTGCCAGATGGAAAAAGAATCTCAAAAGCTCACAGAGGAGATTCATTCCTTCAGAGTTAGACTGGAGCAAATGGAAGCTCATGACTTTATGAGAAATCAAGATACTATTAAACAGATCCAAACAAATGAAAGAATAGGGCGGCTAGGTGGCGCAGTGAGTAGAACGTTGGCCCTGGAGTCAGAAGGACCTGAGTTTGGATCCAACCTCAGACACTTAATGCACACACAAACAAAAACCTAGCCGTGTGAAGTTGGGCAAGTTACTTAATCCCAATTGCCCTCAAAAAAAAAACAAACAAATGAAAGAATAGAAGGCAATGTGAAATATCTCATGGGAAAAACCATTGACCTGGAAAACAGATCCAGGAGAGATAATTTAAAAATTATTGGACTACCTGAAAGCCATGATCAAAGAAAGAACCTAGAAATCATCCTTAAAGAAATTCTCAAGGAAAATTGCCCTGATGTTTTAGACCCAGTTGGGGAAATAGAGGTTGAAAGAATCCACAGATCGCCTCCTGAAAATGATCCCAAAAAGAAAACTCCTAGGAATATTATAGCCAGGCTCCAGAAATCCCAGATCAAGGAGAAAATACTACAAGCAGCCAGGAAGAAACAATTTCAATATTGTGGAAACACAATCAGAATAGCCCAGGACCTGGCAGCTTCTACACTGAAAGATCGAAGGGCATGGAATATGATATTCCAGAGGGCAAAAAAGCTGGGATTGAAGCCAAGGGTCACCTACCCAGCAAAACTGAGTATCTTGTTTCAGGGGAAAATATGGTCATTCAGTGGAATAGAGGACTTTCAAGCATTCTTGATGAAAAAACCAGAGTTGAATAGAAAATTTGACATTCAGACACAAGAAGCAAGAGATGCTTGAGAAGGTAATCAAGGAAAAGAAATCAAAAGGAACTTATCAAAGTTGGACTATTTACAGTCCTACATGGAAAAACAATAACTGTGTTTGATGAAACCTCTCTCATTATGAAAATAATTGAAGAAGGGTACATGGCATATGTTCACAGGTATACATGGATAGAGGGCACAGGTTGAATTTGATGGGAAGGGATGATTCTTTTTTTTTTTTTAGGGCAATTGGGGTTGGGTGACTTGCCCGGGGTCACGCATCTGGGTTTTTGTTTGTGTGTTGGGTGTCTGGGGCCGGATCCGAGCTCGGGTCCTTCTGACTCCAGGCCCAGCGCTCTGCTCGATGCGCCACCTAGCTGCCCCAAGGAAGGGATGATTCTCAAGGGGTGAAGTCAAGAGGTGAGAGAGGAAAGTGGCAAGAGGAGATGGAGAGAGACAGGGTAGGGTAAACTATCTCATGTAGAAGAGGCAAGGGGAAGTAGTTGCAGGGGAGGGGAAGAACAGGAAGGCAAAAAGGCAAAAGCATATTCTCATTGAAGTTGGCTCAAGGAGAGAATCACATACATACTAAATGGAATATCTTACCCTCACTTACTCTCCTGAGTAGGGGAAAGGAGGATGAGAGGGGGGATGATGGACGGGAGGGCATTCTGCGGGGAGGGGAGATTGGAAGTACCCACTATCAAAGAGGGACAGGATCAAAGCAGGGAATGGACCAGTTGGGAGGTGAGATGGGTGGGAGGGAAATATAAGCAGTCTTTTACAATATATCTACTATGGTAATGTTTTGCATAGCTATACATGTACAACACATACTGAATTGCTTATCTTCTCAGAGGGAGTGGGTGACGAGGGAGGAAGGGAATGAATCTGAAAATCGAAGTTTTAAAATTAAATGTTTCATAAGATGTCCAGGCATTGGGGCCCAGAGATTCACCTTGCCCTAATGGCAAAGTCGAAGGGGGTATGGGAGAAGATATGGGAGAGAGCAGATTGGATGAGGGGATATCTAGTGGGACTGCTATTCTGGGGTGGTGAGTAGGGAAAAAATGGGGGGAAAATGTAACTCATAATCTGATGGAAATGAATGATGTAAACCAGAAGTTAATAAAGCATTTGTTTAATTAAATTTTTAAAAAAGATTAAAAAATTTTTAAAAATAAAAAAATAAATTACTTATGTTGCACAGTGTTAGAATTAAACTTTATATCAATTAAATTTATCAAGGTTTTAGCCTTGTAGACAAAGGTTGTGTCTTCACATAAATATTATTGATACTAAAAGCGAAAAGGAAAACATTTGAAATGGTCTCCCCTATACTATATTACTGGTGAAACAATGTGATAACAGTAGCTGGAGCACCAGACCTGGAATCAAGAAGATCTGACTTCAAATCAGGCCTCAGATACTTACTAATTGTGTGACCCTAGGCCAGTCATTTAAGCCTGTTTGCCTCAGTTTCCAAATCTGTAAAAACAATTGGAAAAGGAAATGTCAAACCACTCCAGTATCTTTGCCAAGAAAACCCCAAATGGGATAATGAGGAGTCAGACAGTATTGAAACAACAGGACAACAAAAACCATTGCACCATTGATCAAAATAGTGACAAAGAAATGGAATTATTTTGTTCACTCTGCTCATTTGATAAAGGAGCATTAAGAAGGCTACATTTCATCTTGGAAATAAATTAAGGTAGATGACTGAGCCCTTGGTGTATCAGCAGATCCAGGACAGGATGAATGGAGTCAGACTGCACCACAGGACAGTTAAGCATTTGCAGGTAACCTATATTCAACTTTATGCTTTCAGACCAGTGTGTGTTTAGCAGCTCTGGATTATATTTGTCTGTTTTCCTTTGAAGCAGCTGTGCTTTTCTCCTTCGAGTGTACTTGTTTTTTAGAATATAAACTGGGAAAGGATGTTGCCATACTGACTTTTTAGTGCTCCTGCCTGTTTAAATGCATAAATGAGCCCACTCATGCAACTGGTTGTGCCTTCAGGCCGATCATTTTGTCTGACTATATCAGAATGGACATCAAACAACAATTTAGGTTGGAAAAACATAGGTCATTCATGGAAGCTGTCAATCACTGTGAACCAAAGACAGATGAATCAGCACATATGTGCTGAGCAGGCACTGTATGCCAAGCACTATGTATGTTATCACCATGAGATATCAAAGAAAAGTCAAACGTAGTCCCTGCCTGCCAGGTTCTTACATTTAATGTGAATGACTAGACTACCCCATATAAAACCCATTAGAAAGTAATTCAGTGCTAGACAACATGCTACTTTAAGTGAAATTGGAGTTCAAAGAAGGAAAAAATCAATGTGGTCTGGAGGAATACTATCTGATCATCCCCATTTCAAATATAATTTATAGCAGCTAGATGGTGTAGTAGATAGAGTGCAGGGCCTGGAGTCAGGAAGATAAGTTCAGTTCTCCATGAGTTCAAATCTGGCCTCAGATACTAACTAGCTGTGTGACCCTGAGCAAATCACTTAAACCTGTTTGCCTCAGTTTCCTCATCTGTAAAATGAGAAGGAAATGACAAACCAGTTAAGTATTTTTACCAAAAAAGATATATTTTTTCCCCACCAGATAACTATAATGGAAATGTTTTGCATGACTACACATGTATAACCTATATGGAATTGTTTGCCTTCTCGGTGAGAGGGGATGGGAAGGGAGGAAGGAAGAGAATTTGGAAACTCAAAGTTTTAAAAATAATTGTTAAAAATTGTTTTTACCTGTAACTGGGGGAAAATAAAATAAAATTTAAAGAGAAAATCCCAAATGGAACAACAATGTGTTCCATTCAACACTAGTTTCACACAAACTATGAGGTTCAATGTGGGACAAATTGGGTTATAAGTGAGTCCTCGTTCCTTCTCCTTTGAGAACCTAGAAGAATATCTAAATCTGGTTTACACCAGACAAGGAACACACCTTGTAAAAATAAAACTTTAAACTGGACTAGAAGAATCAGCTAAGGAAAAAGGAAAATAATCTCTGCAAACACATTCTGGAGATGAGGATTTTCATTCCCAAGCAAATAATTTTGGAAACAATCTATTCCAAGACTCAAATTCCCCAAACAGAGGCTCTGTGTGTGTGTCTGTCAGTATCTGCCTGCCTGTCAGTCTATTTCTCTGTCTTCTCAGTCTGTGTGTGTGTCTGTCTCTCCCCCTGTCTATCTCTCTGACTCTGTCTCTGTTTCTTTATCTGATTCTTTCTAACTCTCTCTGACTCTCTGTGTCTGATAATCTGTATCTGTCTGTCTCTGTCTTTCTGTCTCTTTCTTTTGCTTTTCTACCCCATCCCCCAAAACAAAATGAGAATAACCTCTCAGTGCCAATGTCTTTGAAGACTACATTTGCAAGGCTTGCTCCATCTGTTGTGCTCCTTGTTTTGGGGCATCTCAGCAACATGGCAGGGCTCTCCCACCCCTGGATGTGGCCACTTCAGCCTCTTCCCACACAGCTCCTCTTCTTCTGCACCTTTGTAGCCAGTTCATTGCAGTAACACAGTCTTACAATTATTGAAGTCCTGGGCATTTTAATTAGTCATTTCCTTGAGACCCAGAGTCTTATACAGAATATAGTCTTTCTCTCTGACATGCCCTTGTTACATCCAAATGAAGAGTAGGGGGAAGGCTTCTTGAAAGATGTAGAACTATGCTTTCTTCCATTTATTCAGTAAGTATTATGTGCCTACTATATGCAGAGTGTCATGCTAGGTACCAGGAATACAAAGTTTAGATTAGATACAGCCCTTGTCTTCATGGAATTTGCAACTTAGGAAAGGGTGGGGTGGGGGGATCTTTCAGGCAGGTGAAACCATATAAGAAAAGCCACAAAGGTGGGAAGAAGAGGGAAACAACTTGATGAAAAGAGGACTGGGAGAGAATTGATTAAAACATTTTATGTCAAATGAAGATATTGGGTTAAATTATCTCTAAAAATCCCTTCTAGCCCTAGTACTCAATTTTTTATAGTGTTGCATTATGTATTTTTATATTATTCTTGTAGATGACAACGCAATCTTCCCAGGCCCTCAGGTTCACTCCTTAGGAATCATCTTGGAATACTCACTATTTTTCCCCCGGACCATGTAAAATCTTTTCCCAAGTCTATCGATTTTTCCCTTGAAACATCACTCCCTTCTCTCCTCTGATGCTGCCACCATGTGGTACAGGCCTTCTTCATCTCTATTCACTTTCACCTTTATTATTGCAATAGCTGCTGGTGAGTCTGCCTGCCTCAAGTCTCTCCCCATTCCAATCCATCCCCCATTCAGCTACAGAAGTGTGCTGATCTGACCATGTCACTCCCATACACACTCAATGAACCCCAGTGTCCCTATTGCCTCCAGGATCAAATACAAAAAGTTTTGCTTGGCATTAAAAGCCCTTGGTAACCTAGCCCTCTCCTACCTTTCCAGTCTTCTCACACCTTACTGCTCAATGTAGATCCAGTGATCCTGGCCTTCTGACTGTTCTACAAACAATTCTCTCAGTTCGGGGCATTTTCTCTGTCCCTCATGCCTGGAACACTCTCTCTCCTCCCCTCCACCTGCTGACCTTCCTGGCTAACTAAAATCCCATCCCCTAGAGGAAGCCTTACTCAGCTTTTCTTAATTCCAGCACCTTCATTCTGCTAATTATTTCCTTTTTATCCTATATATAACTTGCTTGCATATATTTGTTTGCATACTGTCTCTCCCATTTGTTTGTAAGCTCCTTGAGGTAGAGACTCTACTTCTTTTTCACATCCCCAGGGTTTCACCCAGTGTCCTACACTGAGTAGGTGCTTAATAAATGTTTATTGATTGATTATAAACAGCAAGAGTTCCAGGTTTTAGAAGGCCCAGAAAGTCAAGAAGAATATCATGTTAATATAGTCATACTAAAGTTTTCAGGTGAAACATAATAAATGGTAACTTCTTCCCTATCCATATCATTATAGTAAATGAACAGATTTAAAACTGGATTATAGTTTCTTGAAGATTTGTTTAAATTCTTATAAGGTTAAGCAATTTCAGCCATTTCTAAAAGAATAAATGATTCAGATAAGGAGCCATGGACCTGTTTTGGAATTGCTACTTGCTAAAAATATCAAGATAGTGGTCCACAATAATTTATACAGAACCCGTTTAAAATAGATTACTGTATGGATTACCCTGACTTTTTAAAGAATGATAAAATTGAAGTACGTTAGTCAATATTTTTCCAGTAATGCTATCTGCCTGCGAATCATGGAATACCACAATTACTGAGGAATCAATATTGTAGGTCACCCAAAGGGCAATGAAGAAGTACAAGGTGGGCATAAGTAAGATATAGCATATTATCAACAACAAAATGCATTCCAAAAATATTCATCAAAGAGATGTATGACTGGGAAAGGAAGTGGGTCAGGCATGTAGTGAGACTAAAGGCTAATGTATGGCCAACCCACAGACTTCAATGATACTCACGTATTATTAAGAGACCAAGAGAAAAACTCTTGCAAATCAAGTGGACTCCTTGTTGAGGATTTACATCAGAGCATGGACAGAAATGCCCCCACTGGAGAGAGTACCCAAATTATTAAGAATACAGACCCATTACAATATTAAAGTCTATGTCACACAGACCTCATATAGTGATTGGCAGGGTGGCAGAATTTATTTTAGTCATATCAATATGCTGAAGGAATCAGAGTATTCCACTGAGACTGAATATTTTACATTTACACTGGATTTACAAATTATTATTTACTGAGAAAGAATTCAGTCTTGATTAAGACAGTCAGAATTCTCACATAGTCTCACTGATATGTGGAAACACTGCTGATTTTAAACTAAAAGAGACGAATATGCATGACAGGCAAGATGTGGAACAATGTATGGAAATTATAAGTACCTCCATTGCTAAGTACCATTTATACCGAGTTTCTAATCCTTTGTCCATTGAATCTAATAAGATAGCAAAGTCTAATTGTCCTCAGAACACCAGTAGTTATCTTTGAGTACACTGAATGCAGAAAAGATAATATTTCTAATTTTAATCACTCTAATTCAAAGTGAACAATAAATAGAATCCTTCAGACAGGCCTCACCAGCAACCATAGGTAAATATCTGATTTTCTTGTCAGAAATTGTAATTAAATTGCTATAGTCATTTATCATACTGAGAATTTTGCATTGTATAGTGAACATTCCAGACACTCCTAAGCTCATGTCCAATTGAGGGTGATCAAGCATATGATCAATAGCTTATGGGATCTAACTGACAAAACTTGAATACTTTTAAAGGGTTTATCATTAAATACGGCGCTAACCATCCATCATTAAGGGGGCATTCTTATGTCATGAAGAATGGGATTATTCTCCTATCCACTTAAGGAGGACATCAGATTATGGAACCATTTCCTGGATAGTCCATTTGGGTTTATGAAAAGATGGAAGACTCCTAGGATGCTGCTCTTTCCTGATTACCCCAATTGTTAGTTAGCTCTTGCCTCCAATCTCAGTGTATTTATTCTATAAGTATTCTGTATTTACTTATCTGTGAATCTATGTATCTTCTAAGGAAAATATAAACTGCTAGAGGGTAAGAACTATTTCACTATTATATCTACCACCCCAGAACTTAAAGCTCAGAAGGCATTTAGTAAATGATAATTGGGTAATCAGATATTTAGAAAGGAATATAGCAGGCATCTAATTCAAATCTGTCATTTTATAGATGAAGAAATAGGTACCTAGAGGAGATACATGACTTGTCTTCGATCCTCTCCATGAACAGAATAATCCTGTAATGAGAGTACTTAGCCAGAGTATACTACTGGCAAAGGTATGGAGGTGGCTTCCCATCTCACCTCCTCACAACACAATGTGTACACACACTTATGCATTATCATAGCCAACCTTAGTAAAGCTGTTTTGCATATATTATCTGGTTTGAATAGCATGATCTCCCTGAAAACAGGCCATACAAAGCTAGTCGATCTCAGAGGTGAGATTCTAAACTGAGTCTCTCCTGAATCTAAATCCATTATTGTTGTTGTTGCTCAATCATGTCTGACTCTCCAAGACCCCTATTTGGGGTTTTCTTGGCAAAGATACTGGAATGGTTTGCCATTTCCTTCTCCAGCTTATTTTATACATGAGGAAACTAAGGCAAACATGGTTAAATGACTTGCCCAGGATCACACAACTAGTAAATGTCTGAGATCTGATTTGAACTCAGGTCTTCCTGACTCTAGGTCCAACATTCTATCCATTGTGTCATCTAGCTGCTCCTATATCCAATACTCTTTCTTTTATAACCCACAGAAAATGGAAAGATAACATCTGGGCCTCATTTTGAGAAGGAACAACTTTAGGTAAAATTTGGGAGTGAGGGGATTTTGTCTCTGGATCCCCCAGTGTTCTTTTTCCATTCCCTTTTCCCAACTCATTGACACCCCATACTTCCCTTCCTCCCTCAGGTTTCCTCCCATTCCCAGGAAAGAGAGATGTGTTACTGAGTCATATTAAAATATAAATTATACATCATAATAGCTTAAATCATTATCCCTCCCAGAGGTATTCATATTTTAAGAAGTCTACAAAGTTTTAAATTAAAGGGATGAACTTCTTTGGGATTTCAGATATTAGCAGACAGGAGGCAGAAATTTTAGGGTAGCCACTGGGGCTTTCCCAGAGTCCCAGAATTCATACCATGAGAATAAGTAACTATTCTGTCTGCAAGTAAAGCCAGCTACACCCTTGAGACTTTGAGTCACAGTTTCTATTTTGAAGGAAAGAAAAATGATCAAAGGAGGGATAAAAAACACTTCTTGTCATATCCGGAAAATGGATACCATGATGGAGAGAAGGTAGCACTCTTCGTTTTTAGTTTTATTCTGTGTTCTCTTCTAAGGAGAAGAATCTTTAAATTAGAAAGGACAGAACAAAAATGGTTATTAACCCAAGATAAGTAGTAAGATAATGGCACCCAGCTGACACTCTTTTGGGGATATCTCTACCTCCCTACAAACAAATTAACTGTATCTCAAGTTACTGAAGGAACTGGCAGGTGTGATTCTTTTGCTACTGTCAATGATTTTTTTTTTTGCTTTTTGGAGGGGGGAAGGCAGGGCAATTGGGGGTAAGTGACTTGCACATGGCTAGTAAATGTTAAGTGTCTGAGGCTGGAACTACTATCAATGATCTTGAAAATATCTAGAAGAACAAAAGAGAGACCTCCACATAAAGGTCATTTCATAAAAAGAGGAGTAAGGTATTTTCTTACCTTTGAATCTATTGCGGGGGGGGAAGAGATCATGATTAAACAAGGGGTGAAGAGGATCACAGAAAATAAAATGGACAATTTTGACTATATGAAGTCAAAAAAGTTTTGAACAAACAAATCCAATGCCACTAAGACTAAAAGGGAAACAGTTAACTGAGGAGGAAATCTTTGCAGTAGATTTCTCCAATAAAGGTCTCATTTCCAAGGTATATAAGGAACTGATTCAAATTTATAAGAATAAAAGCCATTCATCAATAGATAAATGATGGAAGGATATGAACAGGCAGTTCTCAAGATAAGAAATCCAAGCTATCTTATAGCCATATGAAAAAAAGACTCCAAATTTCTAATAATTAAAGAAATTAACTTAAAACAATTCTAAGGTTTAACTTCATATTTATCATATTGGTGAAATTCATAAAAATGGAAACTTACAAATATTAGAGGGGCTTCAGGAAAATAAGCATCTTGATGGACTTGTTTGTGGAGCTATGAATTGGTTTGGCCATTTTGGGGAAAATTTTGAAATTATACTTAAAAAGTTACTCAATTAGGGGCGGCTAGGTGGCACAGTGAGTAGAGCACAAGCCCTGGAGTCAGGAGGACCTGGGCTCTGGATCTGGCCTCAAGCACTTAACACAAAAAATAGCTGTGTGACCTTGGGCAAGTCACTTAACCCCAACTGCCCTCCAAAAAGCAAAATTTCAGAGCTGGAAAGGATCTCAGCGGTCATCTATTTCAATTCCTTCATTTTTCAGATAAAAAAAAAAAAACTGAGGCCCATGTAAGTTAAGTGATGCCTATGATCACACAGGATTCAAATGCAAGTCATCTGACAGCAAATGCAACATTCTCTCCACTGTATCATTAAAGCCTCCATTAAAGAGAGGAATCATTTTAAAAAGCAGAGTGGAAGAAGGGTGTTATATTCCTTCCAGGCAGAAAAGAGTTAACAAAGGTATGGACATAAAAATACACACGATATATTGGGGAGGAGGGCAGAGGCCAGAGCAGAACGTTCATCTAAGGGACTAAAGAGGTCTATTTCTAATTCCTGTGTGAAGAGTCTCACATGCTCTAGGACTGTGGTAGGGACTCAGCTTTCCTGAAATAGGCTTCCTATTGGGTTTTTTTTTTTCCTTTTGCCATTGGAGTTAGTCAATAAATTAAGTACCAGATGTGAAGAGCCTAGAAAGTCAGATTAACCATTTTTTTACTTTATTCTACCTTAAAATGCAGAGAGATAGAAGGCTTTTGAGGACCTCATCACACTTCTGGATATGTCTCATTGTTAGGAAGTCTTCTTTATATTGAACTCAAATCAAACTGTGATGTCTACCTCTTGCTTCTCTTCCTAACATCTGTGGCTAAGTAGAATGAGTTTAATCCCTTTTCCATATGACAGCCCTTCAAAATCTTAATGACAGTTATCAAGTCCATTCTTCACTATACTCCACTAAAAGAGCTGTTTCTTGCCCTATTACTGAATCCTTCACAAGTATTGATATTGAGAATAACACGAGAAGTTAAAGTTTGCATCACTAGAAGGCTGATGCCTGAGAAATGTCTATATTTTTTTTGCACTTAAACAGGCTTCATCTGCTTGCTTTTTAGGGAGATTCTAATGCCCTGTAAATTCATAGAGTGAGGTTTGTCTCTGTGACTGGAAATCCTAAGTTATCACCCCTTAGTTCTTAATTCCTTTTCTTCAGATCCTTGCCTTTCTTCTCAGTTTATTTGACCTTGATTGCTATTTTCTCTAACCAACCTTACTTGTCCTATTATTAGCTAAGTTTGAAATCCCAATAGTATTTCCCTTGCAGTGATGCTGATTCACTCAGGGAAATTTCAGAAGCCCTTTTGAATAAGGACCCATAGGAAATTTGTCTGGATATTTATGAGAATTTTCTATGGTAAAGAATCCCTCAGGGGGGTGGCAAGGTAGCGCAGTGAATAGAGCACTGGCCCTGGAATCAGGACCTGAGTTCAAATTCAGCCTCAGACACGTAACACTTACTAGCTGTGTGACCTTGGACAAGTCACTTGACCCCAATGCTTTATGCTCTCCAAGAAAAAAAAAAAAGACTCCCCTAGGACAATTTTGGTGTGCCTGGTGTGGAAAGGGAAACTTAGGAAGTTTTGTCCAGACCCCAGCTGGATGGTTCTAAGTGTGCTGGGGTAATCATGGTAGCATTTTTATTCGGGATCCTTGGTTTCTCACCAGAGAGTGAGAGGATGATTTTTGGTTAACCCCAGGTTTCTAATCCCTATGTGGAGAGGCTCACATGCTCTAGAACTTTCCTGAAATAGGAAGCTTGTTGGATGTTTTTTCCTTTTGCCCACTGAAGTTAGTCGATGGATCAATTCTGTTTTAAGTGGGGGTCTAGAACAGAGGGGTGGTCATAGAAGAAGAGGAAAGGGCTAGAGCACTGCACCCCTTTTGCATTCAAAATGATTCGCGAGCATCAAGCCAAGTTTGTCTGGTTCTCACCCCAGAGTGATGGGGTGACTTCTAATGCATGCTGGGTCCTAAATTCCTTTAGGAAGAACTGCGAGCGGTTTGGAAAACTCTGAGGAATCAGATTCCCTCCTGAAATCGGAAGACGGTTGCTTTTTTCTTTTTCTTATTGCCTTTGTGTTGAGGAAGTCCATTTAGAGCACCAGTTTGTTGAGTATTAAGCAAACAGTAATCTTTGTGAAATGTACATAGTCTGTTGACTGTCTCTGCACATAATGGTGATTTTTACCCTTTACATGTGGAATTCTGTGTGATTGTGCTACATTGGCTGTTCTGAGACTCATTTGTATGTGGCTTTGGGAAAATAGATGAGAAGACAAATTTTTATTTCAATAGGACACAGAGGACTGTTTTTGATTGGGGGACATGAATAATATGTTTTCTTTGGTATGATTACAGGGTGAGGTACTCCCCCAAGGTCATACCTGTCTAAGTTTCTGATACACCTAGGGTCCTATGGAACTCAAGATGTGAGTACTCTTCATCCAATCTTTTATTTAGAGAACTTGCTTTTTGGGTGCAATAAGAGGCATAACTGGTGATACACAAAACAGAGAGTGGATTATCTGTGTTAAGTGGACTTCCCCAACACAAACACATCCCATTGATAATTCTGCAGTAAAAACTGGAATTAATTTATAGTCCAGGCAAGTAGACCTTCTTACTGTTGCTCATACCTAGAACTGAATCTCATTTCAATTTCTTTGAATTAACTGTCTGCCATGTCTAAATTGTATTCCCTCTTCATCTCTGTCCCTTAGAATACTTTTCCGGGGGGCGGAGCCAAGATGGCGGAGTAGAAACAGCTCTTCCAAGCCTCTCTGCCCCCAGATTCTCCACAAACTATGTAAAAAAGGACTCTGAAAATCTTCTGGAGCCCCAGCACCCACAGAACGACACAGAGAAGCTAACCTCCCGCTGAGGACAGCCCAGCACCCTGCAGGAAGGACCAGCGCAGTGGTCTGGGAGCCGGCAGCGCGCAGAGCGCAGGAGCCGAGCCGAGCCCAGGTCCACGTGAGCCGAGGTTTTAGCCCCAGGGCGGCAGGGCCAGCAACCGGCTGGAGGAACCCCAGAACACCAGGAGCTGTGGCGACTCCAGAATTATCAACATAGACATGCCTAGGACAAAGTAAGAGGTTGGTGTCCTATGGACTTTGGGACTGGTATTTAGGGAATGCGTCAGCTCCCTCCCCTGGGGGCTAGAAGCCGCTGAGGAGACATGCCATTTTGTAGTTTTCAGAGGCAGATCTGGCTCCCAGCCTACAAATCAGGGGGAGATCCAGCGATCAGTCTTGGGGGTAATCGCTCTTGCTTTAACCTCCCTGGATCTGGATTGTGATCTAGGGTGGAAGTTGTGGGTGGGTTTACAGCTTGCCAGAAACGGAAGTTGCCCCCACACGTTCGGGACGAAAATTCCTCTAGCTGGCCTTAAAGCCATAGTGTGGCAACAAGCCCAAAAGTCAAGCAATTAAGTGGCAACATGCCAAGGCAAAGGAAACAGAAAAATGCAACCCTAGACTCCTATTTTGGGGGCATAGAGCGGGAAAAGGACTGTGAGGTCAGAAGTCCTGCTCCAAAAGCCCCAGGGGAAAACATGAGCGGGTTGCAGGCCATAGAGGACCTTAAGAAGGACTTTAAAAATCAAATAAGAGAAGTGGAGGAAAAATTGGAAAGAGAAATGAGAAGGATGCAGGAAAAGTATGAAATGAGGGTCAACAGCCTGACTGAGGAAAACAACACCTTAAAAAATAGACTAACTCAAATGGCAAAGGAGGCCCAAAAGGGCAATGAGGAGAAGAATGCCTTAAAAAGTCGAATTTGCCAGATGGAAAAAGAATCTCAAAAGTTCACTGAGGAGATTCATTCCTTCAGAGTTAGACTGGAGCAAATGGAAGCTAGTGACTTTATGAGAAATCAAGATGCTGTTAAGCAGATCCAAACAAACGAAAGATTAGAAGGCAATGTGAAATATCTCATGGGAAAAACCACTGACCTGGAAAATAGATCCAGGAGAGACAATTTAAAAATTATTGGACTACCTGAAAGCCATGATCAAAGAAAGAACCTAGAAATCACCCTTCAAGAAATTCTCAAGGAAAACTGCCCTGATGTTTTAGATCCAGAGGGCAAAATAGAGGTTGAAAGAATCCACAGATCACCTCCTGAAAAAGATCCCAAAAAGAAAACTCCCAGGAATATTATAGCCAGGTTCCAGAATCCCCAGATCAAGGAGAAAATACTACAAGCAGCCAGGAAGAAACAATTTCAATATTGTGGAAACACAATCAGAATAGCCAGGACCTGGCAGCTTCTACACTGAGGGATCGAAGGGCATGGAATATGATATTCCAGAGGGCAAAAGAACTGGGAATGAACCCAAGGGTCACCTACCCAGCAAAACTGAGTATTTTGTTTCAGGGGAAAATATGGTCATTCAGTGGAATAGAGGACTTTCAAGCATTCTTGAGGAAAAAACCAGAGTTGAATAGAAAATTTGACATCCAGACGCAAGAAGTAAGAGATGCCTGAGAGGTAATCAGGGAAAAGAAATCAAAAGGAACTTATCAAAAGTTGAACTATTTACATTCCTATATGGAAAAGTAATATCTGTGACTGATGATATCTTTCTCACTATGAAAATAATGGAAGAAGGGGGTGTGGTCATATGAATACATATGTGAATGTGTGTGTATATGGTTACAGTTATATATGGATAGGGCATAGGTTGATTTTGTTGGGAAGGGAGAGTACTCAAGGGATGAAATTATGAGGTGAGAGAGGAAAGTGGCAAGAGGAGATGGGGAGAGACATGGTAGGGTAAACTATCTCATGTAGGGGAAGTGGGTGCAAAGGAGGGGGAGAATAAGGAAGGCTAAAAAGGCAAAACCACATTCACATTGAATTTGGTTCAGGGAGAAAATGACATACATACTAAATGGGATATCTCAACCTGCAGCAGGATAGGGGGAAGGGGGATGAGAGGAGGGATGATGGATGGGAGGGCATCCTTGGGGTGAGGGGAGGTTGGAAGTACCCACTATAGAAGAGGGACAGGATCATGTAGGGAATGGACCAGGTGGGGAGTGGGATGAGTGGGAGGGAATTATAAGCAGCCTTGTACAATATATCTACTATGACAATGTTTTGCATAGCTAGACATGTACAACATATACTGAATTACTTATATCCCAAGAAGGAATGGGTGACAAGGGAGGAAGGAAATGGATCTGAAATTCAAGGTCGTAACATTAAATGTTTCAAATATATATATAAATACTATTATTAATACTCTTTTGCCTATAATTGGGAGATAAGATGTGCAGGCATTGGGACACAAAGATTCATCTTCCTCTAATGGAAAAGTCGATGGAGGTATGGGAGAAGGTATGGGAGAGAGCAGATTGGAGGAAGTGATATCTTGTGGGACTGCTATTCTGGGAGGTTGGGTAGGGGAATAATGGGGGAAAATGATTGTAACTCAAAATCTGGCGGAAATGAATGATGTAAAACAGAAGTTAATAAAGTATTTGTTTAAAAAAAAAAAAAAAAGTCCTTCTTCAAGGGTAAGTATGTGACACCTCTTCCAGTTCTCCAAGTTGCAAGGGTCTTCTGTTTTTATTCACCTTCTACCTATTTTATTTCCACTTTGTATTTATTTGTGTATGTGTGTATTTATTCCCTCAACAGAATGTAAGCTCCTTGAGGGCAAGGAAAATTTCTCTTCTTCTGTCTTTATATCCTTAGTGAATAGTGCCTGGCACATAGTAAGAGCTTAATGAATGCTTATTGAGAGTTTCCTACTATAATAATAATAGAAATAATAGCTAACTATATGATAACCAGGATTACAAACTATAGTTTGTATATAGTCTATATAAACTGTATAAACTGTATATAGTCTATATAAACTGTATAAACTATAAACTAGAGTCTCTCATTTGATTCCTTAGTTCCCTCATCTGTAAAAGGAAGGTGTTTAGTTCCATGACTTCTAGGGTCAGTCAGTCCCTCCCAGCACTAAATCTATCATCCTATGAATTTCACAACAATTTTATAAGTAGGTGCTATTGTCCCCACTTTACAGCTGGGGAAACTGAGGGTCATAGCGCTTGAGGCGGGATTTGCTAGTTCTTCTAACATCTTAGAATCCTTGTCCAGGCAATTTTTGCCTGCCTGCCTGCCTGCCTGCCTGCCCTGAGATAAGCTCTCCTGTTCCTGTTTTGTGTACCATCAATTACCTCTACTGCTTAATCCCTAGAGTCATGTTCCCTAGATAAAAGACTATGAAGGATACTCATAGTCTGAGCTCTAGAAGAGCCTGTGTGACAATTTCACCTGGGTATTAAGAACTTGGACAGGTATGACACTGGGATAACACCCAACTCTGACATCATCCCAGAGAAGGAAAAGCTGAACAATGGTCCAGTCTGCTCTCTGAAGAGGGAGCTATCACAATCTCCCTCCTCATCTCCCCTAATTCCAATCCTCCACCCTTTTCTCCCCTCCCTCCTCACCTCCACTGGCAGTCCGCCCCAGAAATGCTCATTTTGTCTGGGTAAAAAATAATACTTGTTCTTTCTACTTATATGAATGATTTACCATGTATGCCTAATTACTAGGCAGCACAAGAACTGTGGATCTCATTAAATATGTGTCAGCTTCACTTTGCTCTAAGTTTTAATTAATTTCCATACTAAGTCCTGTGTGAGTTTGCTCAGCCTTCAGAGTTTGTTGCTTATGTCACATGGTTGTCTACTCACAACTTTAAAAAAAAATAGAGACAATATTTGTATGCAAAAGGGAAAGTGTCATTGAGCAAACCAGAAAGGATTTTTTTCTCCATGTGAACCATTATTCATATTTAAGCAAAGAAACAAATGGAAAGCAAAGCCTGGGGGCATTCCCTTCCAGAGAAGTCAGATCAAGGCTATTCAACAAATGAATTACTTTTTAAAAAAGCATTCTTGTTATAGAATTTAATATTTACATATAATAATATATTGATTTATAATCATGTTTATTATTATGGCTAATTAGCATTCAGGGATTGAATCCAATTTAATATTTCAGATACTCTGGGACCTTCTGGATAATCAGCCTTTTTAATTTCTGGCTTCCTTTGAGGCTCACTTTGTGCCCCATCTTCCATGGGAAGCTTTATTTTTTTTTCTGATTTAGTTGCTCTACCTCCTCTTTAATACTAATGATACTAGTAGCTACTATTGTACCTACTATGTTCCAGGCACTGTACAAATATTATCATTTGGTCCTCACAACAACCCTGTGACATAGGTGCTATTATTCCCTCTATTTTACAGTCAAGGAAACGGAGGTTATCAGTTCACCAAGGTCACCCAGGTAGTAGGTGTTGGAAAGCAGGTTTGAACTCATGTCTTCTGGATTTCAGCTGTGGTGCTCTATCCCCTGCACCCCCTAGTGGCTCTTCTGAAATTATCCCAGACCTACTTCACTGTTTATATGTAATAGCTCCCCAGCCAACTCTTTTTCATTTAGTCTTACTTTGCTTAGCAATTAGTTCTTGCTTATCAATGCTCAATGAATGTTTGTTGGTTCATTGAATTAGAATCACAGGAAAATCAAGAGAAATTATTACAATGATGCTTGTTCTCTGTTGTTCATCCTTCATTCTCCAAGAGGACCCATGACACCATGAGGCCATGTGTTGACTTGAACATGAATTGGATTTCAGTGAGGTAGAGCTGGACAAAGTCCTCATTCTCACTCTCTCTTCCAGTCACTGAAATCCAGTGGCAAGACAAAAGTCGTGGAAACAGGTGATGGCCCAGGATATGGTGGGTGACCTTGGCATCTTCAACATCTGGCCAAGGTCTAAGTGCAACAGTACCTGTTTCAGCCACCTTCAGGGCCGTTGGAACAAATTGTTCTCATCTACCCATTCTATGAGGGAAAGTCTTCACACACTTGGATAAACACCCCCCTAACTCACCAACAGGTTTGAGGCCTACTGGTTACTCTCAACCTAGTTCTGCTTATCTATCAACATGTTGTTGTTTTTTTTTAAGCAATTAGGGTTAAGTAACTTGCTCAAGGTTACATGGCCAATCATTATTTATGTGTGGGTGCTCATTTTCTGAGACCAGGACTGATCCTGGGTCATCCTGACTCCAGGGCCAGCCCTGTTCTTACTCACTGTACCACCTAGCTGCCCCCTCTACCAAGATGGTTTTAACGAAGTGTGGCTGCTTCTTAGAGCCACAGGTGAGAGTCTGATGAAGGTGAACACCAAAGGTGTATAAGCAGCCCTCACCCAGAGTTGCTAGCTCTCCCTCAATACCCTATACAGCCCATATACCTTTCTGCATAAAGCATGTGACATGTAAATGTCATGGCTGAGTCACCAGAGTTAAACACCAAATCCTTCCCAGTGGAGTGTTCTATATTTTCTCTGGTGGCAAGAAATTTGCATCCACTTGACCTGTGGTAGATCAGCCATTGAGTTGTATGGTAGATGGGACCATCTGTGCCAAATTATATGGGGACACTTGAGGAAAGGACTGAGCAGAGATGTGACTGAGTGGTGATTTAGTAAGCATCTGTTTCCATCTCAAGCACAGACAGATTTTGATTAAGCTGTGTACTTCAAAAGGTCTAGAGAGCTTAGAGCTGATATTACCTTTCCAAATAAGCATAAATCTAAAGAAACTCAGCACAATGAATCTTTCTAACATTCCAAATCATAAAATGATGGAAACTCATGCCATTTATATAAAGGACAAATTTCAGGCAGACTGGCATGGGCTCTGCTTTTCAAAATTTATTTGATCTAGGAACTGTAGCATCTGAGAGAAAGGCCCACCAAATTCCATTCAGTTCAACCCTGGTGAAATGCCTGCTTCCAAAACTTATTTAGCTGTGTGACCCTGGACAAGTCATTTAAGTTTTCTGATTTTCAAATTCTGCACCTGTAAAGTGGGGGATATTAATACCTATATTGACTTCCTTACAAGATTGTTTTGGGGCTCCTATGAGATATAAAAGGTACTACCAAGCTCTTTTCAGACTTTGAGTGGCTTGCATCTGCATATGAAAAGCTTAAAATGTGATTTAGTTCGCAGCAGAGATGGTTCCCTGGGCTTAGGTTGGTTTTAAGTCTGTTTTTTCACTCACTCATCTTCCTGGGAAAATGGAAGAGACAAGGATATAGTAGCACTTAGCTTCATAGACCAGACACCCCTCTCTCCTTATAGAAACATCTGTTCTTTAGGGCAAGGTATAATGATTTAGACCATCCCTCATGAGGATAGGACTTTTTATGCCCCTAGGAAACCAGAAAGGCACTTTAACCCAGACAGTGGCTACCAACTTTGCCCCACCTTCATTGCTGATCAACTCGAGTTGTTGCCTGTTAGGGGAAATCTAACCTAACCCACTGTGTGTGAGGGAGGCTAGGGAGTATAAATTAGTCCTACACACTTTGCAATCCTATTTCATTTTATGTATTTAAAAACATTTTTTTTCTGAGGAGTGCATAGACTATACCAGATTGCCAAAAGGGTCTCTCAAATTAGAGAACCCCTGAACTAGAAGATGTTGCAAAAAGGCATTTTTTTTCTTGAGTTAAGGGAAGACTTTCTAGTAATTAGAACTGTCCAAAATGGAATGAATGGTCAGCCTCAAGAAGTAGTGACTTCCCCCCACTGGAAATCATCAAACAAAAACTGGATTATCTCTTGTTGGGGAAGTTGTAGGGGGATTCTTATTCAGGTAAAGATTGGTCTGGGTAGCATCTACAGCTTCTTCCAACTCTGAGATTCTGTAAAAGTCAGTGTAGAGACCAGAAACTGTTAGGAGGTTTATCAAATTGGCCTAGGCAGGTGGTAGTGAGGGCTTGAACACATCAACAAAAATATTCCCTTGGAAAATTGGTTTGGGCTGCCATGCTCCAGCTCACAGAGATATGATTTGATGGCTGGTTGCTGATTTTTTTTCTAAAGGGAAAGTCTAATGATGTGGATCACAACATACAGCTAAGGAACATGGCATAGGCAGAGATGAATGAATATAAAACTGAGAGCTGCTTTCAAATTCAAGGGGCTACACATATCTTCATGGATGGATGTTTGCATGAATAGGTGTATATATACACATATGTATGGAATCATTTCCTTTAGACTATGTTGCTTCCTTGAGCATTTCTTCTTGACATCTCAAAAATGAAAAATGATCTCAGTGCAAGCTATTGTCACAGCTCATAGGACGCTGCAAGAGAGCCTAATGGGGTTCATTAGCACCAGACCAAGAACCTTTAAGGTAAACAAGAACTATTTTTTTAGTTAGCTCTTTAAAGACTTGTCCTCAAGTCAAGATTGTTTGCCCACATTTACACAAAGAGAAACATATTTCACACACCTTCTAACAATGTAAATTCTTTAAGGAAATAGCTGGTGACTTAAACCCTATTTCTAGATTGTTTGAACCCATATGAAGGGGAGAAGAGGTTAAAACTAATTCAGTTCAAGACTATTTATTAAACAGTGTAAAAGAACATTAAAAATCATTTTAATTTATCTGAAAATATAAGAAATAAATATTTCTCTAGTCTAAAGTACTTCCCAAATCTCTCTCTTCAATAAAGTATATAGAAAAGTTTTTTAAAAAACCTAAATGCTGCCTTCCCTCCAGCTCCTCAACGGGTGAATGGCAACAAACACCATTAGAACAAGAAAAAACCCCTGGCTAGTTAAAATAGTTGCCTTCTCTGTCTTCTAGTGGATTTGGAGTTACTAAGGATAGTACCCTCTTTCCCTATTCTGAAGGGGAGTAGTCAAAAAAGGAATTGAGAAGTTTTAGAAGATTAGGTAACCATTGTCTTATTAGAGATAGAATGCTAAGCCCAAATTGTATTTTGTCACATTGTAAATTTTTCCTTGTTTAAAGTTCCTGTAAATATTACCTCAAATTGTCTTGAGTTAGAGAAGTTCAAGGATATGGGATGACTGTCAACTGAACATTTCTCTCTAAAAATTCTTGAATTTAGAATGTTAAATCAATTATAGATTAACAGACTTATGCCTAAAACTCAGAGCATAAAACTAATATTTTTGACATTCCTAATATTATGTATCGTATTTGGATCTGGTGATAAAGATTTTTATATTGGTGCTAACTTCAAGAAGTCTAAATTCTACCACAGGAAACATGTGGAGAAATAAGTAAATATCAATAATTTCAGGGTGAGAGAACACTAATACTTGGAGGTGATCAGGTAGAACTTGAATTAAGCCTGGAATGGGACTAGGAATTCTAAGAGGTTGAGGTGAAAAAAGGAAGCAAAAGTAAAGCCAAGAGACAGGAATGAGGGAAAGTTGTCCATACAAATTCTAGGTTCTCTCAATCATTCATTAATTCATTCACCTATTCAAGTGTTTGTTCAGGATTCACTGGTTCCACTGCCCTGTGTTTGGTGCTGAGGGTAACACAACACATGAGACAGGATCTTTGGCTTTAAGACCTTACAATCTCATTGGGAGAAAAAAACAAAATTCATGTTTAATGTCCCTTCTAGCTCTCAAATTCTATTCATCTAATATGCCTTACACATATAGAGGTAATGTTTCTATATAATTAAGACCATAGACCATAGACCAAGACCATATAATTAAGTTCCTAAATGAGTGATATAGACATGTATTGTTGTTTGTCCTTCAGTCTTGAAGAGGACCATGACATCAGGGAGGTGATACCATGATATACAAGTAAACTGGCTTTAAGTGAGGGAGGGCTAGTCACTTTCTGCTCCAGCCATCTGGAACTGGCTCTAAGTGAGGGAGGGCTGTGCATAGTCACTTTCTCCTCCAGTCATCTGGGTCCAGTGGCAAGCTGTACCAGGATGACTGGAGATGTCCCTGGATACAATGGGAGACCTTGGCCTTGGTAAGCTAAGATCTTTAACAGGTCTCAGTTTGACTGAGGCAATGCCCAACCAGTGATTAAGTCTAGGTAAGAAATGAGGCAGAGAATGTAAGAGAGAATCTTTTACCTAGTAAAAAAAAAAAAATCAATTTGGGAGGGGAAGACCCTCAGGGTTTCTGGCCCAAACCAAAACAACTGCTATTTACATTCACTCTGAGCCAATCAGGACACAAGCAGTGACCAAGTGGCGCTTGGCCTGGGACCTACTGTTGACCAATCAATGAGAGCCAGGGTGATTTGGGTTTAAGGCATGGTCCTTAAGAAAGAAATATAGCCCATGGACTCCAAGATAGCATGAGATTTAAGATTTCAGAAATCAAGATTTATATTTCTTTGGGCAAAGCACCCACAGGTAAGGGTATGACACCCTGTGTGGACAGAAGGAAGGGAGAGAGAGAGAGAGAGAGAGAGAGAGAGAGAGAGAGGAAAAAAGAATGAAAGAAGGAAGGAAGGGAAGAAAAAAGAATGAAAGAAGGAAGGAAGGAAGGGA